>JAJAGP010001656.1:70651-171177 GCA_025084515.1 Ancistrus triradiatus | reverse complement strand
GTAACCATGCTGCTCTAACCGACTGCCTTAACCATGAGTGATATTGACGGACACAAAACAGACCTTTTATGTCAACAGTGCAATTGTAAAAGGAAACATTTAGGATCACCGCATTGCTATTTAGTGTATCTACACATCAAACCACACACCAACATCCTTTCATCCAAGTTTAAGCATGTAAACGGCACACATTAAAGTCAAGTACACTCATGCTTTTACTGAGCTGTGGCACATGATCTTTTTGAACGCTCTCCGAAAGTCCCGGTTAAAAATTGTGTAAATGATGGGGTTTACTGAGCTATTGCAGTAGCCGATCCAGAAAAAGAGGTTGAATAGTGCATCTGGGATGGTACAGCTCTCCCTGCACACCGCATGGAGACTGTACGTAAAGAAAAAAGGAAACCAGCAGAGCACAAAGACACCCATGACTACAGCTAGCACAAATGTGAAACGCTTCTCACGCATCTGGGCCAGTTTGGCTTTGGACAATGTGTGCGGTCTAGCATTATTGATTGGCTCCTCATCACACACTTCTGGCATACGTCCATTCAGCTTGACACGAGCACACGGGCATGCACCTTCCACTCTCCCACCCTTGGCCGTGTGCGCACTGGTGAGAGTGCAGCTCTCCTCCAGATCGATGGCATCCAGCTCACCTTGTTGCTGTTCTTTGGAGCCGAAGTCACTACGACTGGTTGCCTCAGACCTTCCCTTACGTACAAAGCCTGTCTCAGACTGAGAGGGTTGACGTGTCATGTTGGGTTTCGCCACAAATACGGTGGCAGCACGCTGCTTGGCCACCCTGTAGATCTTGCAGTAGACAGAGATCATGATGAGGCCTGGTGCAAAGAAAGAGGCTGCGCACGACGCCAGGATGTACCAGGTTTCGTTATTGAGCAGGCACTCCAGCTCATTATGTTTGGTCATGACAAGAGGTGGGAAGGAGATGACAGCAGAGATAAGCCACACTGCGGCGATCATGGTCTTGACACGCCGTGGTGTGCGCTTTAAGTTGTAGCTCACAGCACTTGTCACTGACCAGTACCGGTCCAGACTGATGGCACACAGGTGCGCTATAGATGAAGTGCAGAAAAGCACATCCAGCGCCAGGTAGAGTGCACACCACGTGCTGCCAAAGAACCAGTAGCCCATCACCTCATTGGCCAGTGAGAAGGGGATGACCAGGGTGGCCACCAGGATGTCAGCTGATGCCAGAGAGACCAGGAACAGGTTTTGAGGAGCACGCAGGGCACGACTGGTGAACACGGCCACCACCACAAGCACGTTTCCCACAATGGTAACCAGAATGATGATGGTGACCACCAGGATGATTAGCGCGGCTGCGCAGCGAGAGTGCGGTGGCGCCAGGCTGGGCGCGCTTGTGTTCGCGGAGGAGTTGAGCGCGGGAAAACTCGCCTCCGCTATATCCATGCTGAATATATTTGCTCACCATTTCCCTTGTCCAAGTATTTAGGCTCCATTTAAGAAACAGTCGGGTAATTCACGAGTTTAATTCCAGCATACGGCGTAAGCTTTGTTCTGATTAACTGAACTGGAATGGTTTCCATCTTCTGCGTTGTCGCTTGTGCGCTCGTCAGCCATCCTGCCAGCGTGTCCAGTCTTTCCTGGGCAATTCGTCCATGAAAAACCGAGTCCGCGAAATAGTCCTATACACTTAAGATCTTCTTAGTAAAATTTTGTCAACCCTCGAGTAGAAAAACCTCTGTATTTGGCTGGAATGCGTCTACTTTTGCGCACGGCTTTCGCTTAACGAATGTGGGATGGAGCTGGAATGTGCGCTCTTCTCTTCTCTTGTGACCGAGAGAGAGAGAGAGAGAGAGAGAGAGAGAGAGAGAGAGAGAGAGAGAGAGAGAGAGAGCGAGCAAAAAGATAGTGGCTCAGAATTTTGCCCCAATCGCAATTGCGCGTCACCAGTTACAGTGCGTTTCTAAAACATCTTTACATATAGCCTGCACCTACAAAGTTATTCCACGTGCTATTCATTTATACTGTCATGAACTCAAATGCTCTCTTACGGCCAGGATTCCCCGCCCACCTTCAGTACCTGATACGATCCCACAAACTCATAATCCATTTCTAAAGAAAGCTTTTCTAAGGTGACAATATCCAGACGCGTAAAACGGACGTGTCTCATTACCTGATGCCCTGTCCCCACGGAAACAGAGGTTTCATCCCAAACCCCTTCCTACGCACTGCCAATCATAAACTGCTCCTGTGTCATCTGAACAAAGGCTTCAAATGAGTGCATCATTATAAACCACCATGGGATCTTTTTCAGCCCCCTGGTTATCTAATCAAATAGACAAAGATCTAATCAAAGAGACAAAACGCCCAACGGCCACCAAACAGTCTGGTGCACTATATATTCTATACATTTTAGATGGCTTATATACAGCAGAATAAAACGTTCTCCCAAATTAGGTGTGTCTTTGGGATTATTTCACAATAACTTTATGCAACCTCATAAAGAACTCAAGAACACATTTTGTGGATACTGCTTATCAGGTAATATCCAAACATGGAGTAATGATCCCAATGGTCCTGACCTGGCTCCATCTGGAGCAAATGTTAAACAGGAAAGGGCACCACTTGCACCATACAGGCTTGTTATATGGGTCCATAGGGGCTTTAGAGAATGGTGAAGAGTACTGCTCATAAAATGCTTGGGCTTTTGAATCTGGAAACCAAATGTATTTTATCCAAACTATTTTGGATTTCAATAATAGATGCGTGTTTGAGTTTTCACTAATACTAAAATAAAAATATATCAGTGTTTGGAACTCAACCTGGAACCTGCAGTGGTTACAAAAATCTATAATGGTGCCCCTGGTTTACCCTAAATAGTACACTAGATTTCAGATATTCTAGTCCTGCAGATGATTTCCCTGCTCATAATGAGCGTAATAATTAACTACTGCCCAGGATAAGGTAGGCATGACCTCAGTAAAACCTAGTAAACTGGCAGATAGGTTGGTTTAAAAAACACTGCCAAAGTTCGTCCCAGTGCTGCATTACATTTCCTGTGAGAAATACCTTTCAGTAGTTCTCTCCTTTTTACCAAGATTCATGCTTGAGATCACTCACTGTTCTCAGTGCCGCTCACTATTGAAGTTCAAGTGAAAGCAGTCATATTCAGATTGTGTCAGTGTAAAAAAACCATGCTTGATTTGTTCTTTTAAAGTATTGAAGTTCAGCGTTCAAAGAAAGTTACAGCTCCTCAAATTTTTAAGTGTGATATTAATATGCTAATGCAATTTCCTTGTATACTGTTTGCCTAATAAAAAAACATTGTTATTAAAATGTATTATTATAGGGTTAGTTGTTGAGCAATCATGTCGTTTCACTTATTTAGTACTATAATTTCATTATCCCATAGTACATTTCAGAGTTTTGTATGCGTCTGTCCTTACAGAATTTTCCATGAATTAAATATAAATTTAAAGGGAAAAAAAATAGATCTGTTGTATAAAATCTTTTTGTTTGTGCATCCCTATTCATGTATATCTTCTATAACTGCAATAACTACACTTACACTTATTGTACACTTACAGTGGGGCAAAAAAGTATTTAGTCAGCCACTGATTGTGTAAGTTCTCCTACTTAGAAAGAGGAGAGTGGACTGTAATTTTCATCATAGGTACACTTCAACTATGAGAGACAAAATGAGAAAAAAAATCCAAGAAAGAAATCACATTGTAGGCTTTTCCAAAGAATTTAATTGTAAAGTATGGTGAAGTATTTGGTTCATAAATTTGGTTCAACTCAATACTTTGTAACATAATCTTTTTTGGCAAATGACAGAGGTCAAAAACATTCCCTGTAAGTCTTCACCAGGTTGGCACCAAAATGTAGCTGGTATTTTGGCCCATTCCTCACAGGCAGATCTCCTCTAGAGCAGTGATGTTTTGGGGCAACACGGACTTTCAACTCCCTCCACAAAATGTCTATTTGGGGCTGAGGTCTGGAGACTGGCTAGGGCCACTCCAGGGACATTGAAATGCTTTTTACGGAGCCGCTCCTTCGTTTCCGAGCGGTGTTGTTTGGGGGGTCATGTGTTTCATGCTGGAAGACTCAGCCCACGGTTCAATCTTCAATGCTCTCACTGATGGAAGGAGGGTTTTGTTTTGGCTTAAAATCTCACGATACATGGCCCCGTTCATTCTTCCTTAACACGGATCAGTCATCCATGTCCCCTTTGCAGAAAAAAAAACAGCCCAAAGCATGATGTTTCCACCCCCATGCTTCAAAGCTTAGGTATGGCGCAAAATCAGAATTGCTTCTTCCTCCAAAAAAACATGGCGAGTTGAGTTTTTACCAAAAAAAGTTCTATTTTGCTTTTAATCTGACCACATGATATTCTCCCAATCATCTTCTGGATCATCATATGCTCTCTATGGCAAACTTCAGACGGGCCCTGGACAGTGACTTGCTTTAAGCAGGGGGACACGCTGGCAACTTGCAGGATCTGAGTGCCCTCTCAGCGTAGAGTTGTGTTACTGATGGTAGCCTTGTTACTTTGATCCCACCGTCTATGCAGGTCCATTCATAAGGTCCCTCTGTGTAGTTCTGGGATTTTTGCTACGTTCTCAATGATCATTTTGACCCCACGGGATGAGATCTTGCGTGGGGACCCCAGATTGAGGGAGATTATCAATGGTCGTGTATGTCTTACAATTGCTCCCCACAATTGGTTTATTCACACCAACCTGTTCCTATTGGAGATGTCACTTTTTCCCAGCCGGGCTGCAGGGACTACAGTTTTCTTCCTGGTGTCCTTGACAGCTATGGTTATGGCTATGGCATGGATTGAGTTTGGAGTTCTGACTGTTTGAGGCTGTGGACAGGTGTCTTTTATACAGATAACAAGGTCAAAAATGGTGGCATTAATACAGGTTAACGAGTGGAGGACCAGAAGAGCTTCTTAAAGAAGAAGTTACAGGTCTGCGATGAGAGGCCAGAAATCCTGGCTTGTTGTGGGTGACCAAATACTTATTTTCCACCATGATTTGCAATTGAATTCTTTAAAAATTCCTACAATGTGATTTCCTGGGTTTTTTTTTTCATTTTGTCTCTCATAGTTGAAGTGTACCTACGATGGGAAATTACCAGACCTCTCTCACCTTTCTAAGTAGGAACTTGCCACAATCAGTGGACTGACTAATACTTTTTTGCCGAACCCTGTTTATAGTAACACTCATTGTCCATTTATCAGTTCCATTTACCATATAGATGCACGTTGTAGTTCTGCAATTACAGACTGTAGTCCAAACACTGAAATGTACCTAATCCATGATGGGACACAAATTAAATTTTTATTAAAGTTCATTCATTTTAATGTTTTCTATATTATAAAGAATACCATTGTAAATGTTTACAATTTATGTAGAATGTAGAATTATATAACATTACAGCATGGAAGAAAACACATTATGACCCACCTGTCTGCAGGTTGTTTAGGTAGGTGGTATGTGTCAAATAAACTGTTCCACCTATATGTCTGGACCACGGGTTTTCCATTCAGAATATTACACAGAGCATCACACTCCCTCTACCCAGCTTCACTTCTTCCCTCAGGGCATGTCCTGGTGTATGGTAGTTTCCACAGGTAAACAGTGCACATGTAACCAAACTGTCCATGATGAGGAAAAAATGGAATAAACTGGGATCGGTCTCAAAAAAACCTGCCATTTTGAAAATGTTTGACCCAGTCATCTGGCCACCAAAACGCAGCCCTTGTCAAAGTCACTCTGAACATTACTCCCACATCCAACATGTCGACAATGAGAATCGAATGTTCACTGTCCATGTAATACAATAATAATATTTATGTAATACATAATTTCATTTCATCTGTGAGTGGGAGTAATATTTTGGCTCATCTGTGTATAATACCTGTAACACATTCATCAACAACCCAGTTTTTTCACTTCATAAAAAGAGAAGCATCATATAGTCCAATTAAGATCTCTTTATTCTCTACTGATGTGAGGCTTTTTTAAACAGTAACTTTTTCGACCCAGAAGACTTGTCTAAGACTCACTAAGCCTGATACATTAAAAAGAGATGAATTAAGTCTCATGGGTGAACCTGCTTTCCTGGAACTAATTAGCAAGCTTCTGCCTGAAAGCCAGTTAGAGCACAGAAACTCTGTTTGGCCAAAGTATGTGGAAACCACTGAATATTGGCTTCATTTATGCCAGTCATTGTTAGCAGGTGCCTACAATAAAGCATAGTCCATACATAAATATTTCCACAGTGATTTGCAGCATCCCATTGTCTAAGAACTGTCACATATTCATTCTCTGGCATCACAATGGCATGAGCTGTTACCATCATCTCCGCACAACTCCAGACATCCCTGTTTTGATGCAGCTTCACAAAAGCCAACGATCACCATGCTGAAGTGGCGTAAAGCATATCTCCATTGCACTTCAGAGTACTGGAAACCCATTCATCTGCCTTTCCTTTTTGGCATGAAATTGCAAGGTTTATACAGTCCTGAAGTTTTTAACCAGACAGTCCAGATGTCATGACATCGAGTTTACACTGTATAAAATGAATTAAATGCTATTTCATTTCACTTGTCTCACTATCTCTTGCACACCCTCTCTCTCTCTCTCTCACACAAACTCTTTCATACTGTAATCAGAGAGGCAGGCAATGCTGAGTTATGACTCACTGCAGTGATTTCGTCTTTTCAAACTACCCGTTATATTGGCCTGATTCGCAATTTGACTAATTTTAGTCATTTATTCCTTCTGCCTTACCCATGTACGTTTTAATGTACCCATGGGTTTTGCCCGTGCTTTAGTGGTCTAATATGTACTTTTGGTAGGTTATACAGTTAGAAGTGCCCAAAACATATAGCTATGAGCTGTCATTTTAGTGGTGCCTGAAAGTTTGTGAACCCTATAGAATTTTCTATATTTCTGCATAAATATGACCTAAAACATCATCAGATTTTCACACAAGTCCTAAAAGTAGATAAAGAGAACCCAGTTAAACAAATGAGACAGAAATATTATACTTGGTCATTATTATTGAGGAAAATTGATCCAAATATTACATATTAGTGAGTGGCAAAAGCATGTGAACTTTTGCTTTCAGTATATGCTGTAACTGTGATGTAACTGTTGAATCAGCTCCTGCACAACGGCTGGAGGGAATTTTAGCTGCATTCCTCCGTACAGAACAGCTTCAGCTCTGGGATGTTGGTGGGTTTCCTCACATTAGCTGCTCACTCACAGGTTCACAAAACATTTCAATTGGGATTAAGGTCCAGGGACTTTGCCTTGGCCATTCCAAAACATTAACTTTTTTCTCTTTAACCATTGTTTGGTTTGTCTAGAAAACGACTTGGTGTGCTTAGGGGTCGTTTTGTCTTGCTGCATGACCCATCTTTTCTTGAGATTCAGTTCATGGACAGGTCATATTTAGAGGAAGAAATGTAGAAGAATTCTAAAGAGTTCACAAACTTTCCCAGCATCACTGTACCTTGCCTGCAGTGTGGCTGACATTATTTGGTATAAATTGTGGATGTTCATTTATTCCATGCAAGGAAAACCTTGGTAGAAGGTGGGGATTGGAACCCACTGGACCTTTCTGGGCTAGAGTCCAGTACCTTACCCGCTAGGCTACCACAGTCCACAGCCTCAATGACTCTCATGCCCTAAATGAATGTGAACACAGTAATGTTCTTAATTCTAATAGAAGCTTTGGTAGAAGAAATAAATGTGGTTCTAGACATCAATACTGAACTCAATATTATTACTAATGGATATTGAACAGTCAGGTGTTAGGATCCCACAAGCTTTTATTCAAGGTTTGGTTATGCCTATCGACAATTTTACTATATGAGAGCATGGGCTTCACCCAGATGCAATTGTTATTCACAGTGGATTATAATGAGCTGCATTATTCACTCACCAGCATTAGACTGTCCATTCTAAGACACTTTCTCTGTGTGGACGTAATGGAAATGGGATTTCATTTGAATTACAATTTCTTTAGGATGCTACTTATTGTTTTCTTACATCAATCCAGGTCATATTTTAAAAGCTCTTTATGTCAAGGACAATGGCAAGATCTTGTTAAAATAATGATTATATTTTCTTTGGAAATCACACTACATAAAACAAAAAATGCAGTAAAATACACCTATATATAAATGCAAATCAGTTTGTTATCTGAAGAAGAGATATATGAATACACCTCTAAACATTGTGTTGTAATGACAGCTATGATGCATTGGAGCCTGTATTTAATTGTATAGTTTCTTTTGTGTGTCTGTTCCAGGAGGAAATAATTACATAGCCATTTTAAATGAAGTGCTGTTACAGGTGTTTTTGTGATCGCTGCACTGAAGGAAAATTCTCAAAGCTGTATTATGCCCCATGCCACTTTCCATTGGCTGAACACTGATTCATCTTCTGAAACAGGGGTTCTGAGGTGAGTCAGAGAGAAGAGGAGGAGTGGGAGAAAACAGAAAGGTATGAAAGGTATGAGAGACATTTCAGTCATTGTCCAACATTATTAGTGCTGAGCCCTGAAACATTGTCTATGTAAAGTAGATTACCATCTTTAAAAGGGCTAGCTGATGCAATTCCAAATGGAAACTGTAATTCATAGCTGAATAAAAAGAGGTGAAAACCTTGTTCTTTCATTTTCCACACTGGTACCAGTTGCATCCCTATCACAAATCATAATATATAATAGCTAGTGACATGCCAAGCAATTGTAATACTTTATGGTGAGTAAAATGGTTGAGTCAGGTGTGTCCAGGGTGTACCATATGTCTGATAACCACAGTGTTTAAATTTCATTGATTAGGGTTTTTTAACCCATGTTCCTGGTTCAGGGTTGTGCTGAAACTGATGCCTCTCCATGAAGATCACCAGGGAAGTAGTCACTGCTGTAGCACTGGTCTCCTTCACCCAGTGGGCCAGCAAATTGTTTGTAGCCCTTCTTCTGCCATAAGACACCAAAAGACCTCAAACCAGCTCCCTGCAGTGGTCGGCTAACGCATTAGACTGCTGTGCCAATGGAGCGCCCCCATCACAGTTGTTTTAAGTATTACAATGGTTACCTGGTTCCAGAAGGATTGTCGAGACACCAAAAATGAGTCACTGAGCAAAGTTTGTCCCATAAGGAATAATGTAAAAATTGAATTAATCCCATTCCAGACCCCCAGAAAAGGAAAATCCACACTGACGATATGCATTAATGGAGTTGTATTGTACAGGTGTTCCCTGATATTTCGAAGGGGATTTTGAAAAAGAAAATTGTTAGACCTGCACCAGGCTGGATAAGGTGAATCTACAATAGAACAGCAGGTTAGTGTGAAATAAATCAAATGTGGAGCAATAGCTGGGAGCCAATTGTAAGAAAAATGGAAAGACATTCCATTGATAATCTCCTTCGATATCTGGCCCCATGCAAAATCTCATTCCTGGAGGATCAAAATGATCATTGAGAACGTGAACAAAAAATACCAGGACTTACATGGAGGGACCTGATGAATGACATGCAGAGAGCGGGGACAAAAGAAAGAAACAAAGGGCTACATCAGTAACACCCTATTGATGAGAGGGATCAGATTCTGCAGTGCAGGAGTGTCCCCCTGCTTAAGCCAGTACATGCAAGGCCCATCTAAAAGTTTGTCAGAGAGCATTATGGATGATCCCAGAAGAGTAATTGGGAGAATATCAATGTGGTAAGATGAAACAAAATATAGAACTAATAAAAGTGCGTAAAAAACTCAATCGCGGTTGTTTGGAGAAAGAGAATTTGAGTTGCCGGGGGGACAACTACTGTGAAGCATGGGGGGTGGAAACATCAGCCTTGGGGCGTTTTTCTGCAAAGGGGACAGGAGGACTGATCCGTTTCTGGAAGAATGAACGGGCCATTGTATACAAGGTACCTTGTTCCAGAAGGCTTGTCGAGAAACAAAAAATGAGTACTGAGGCAATTTTTTTCCCAGAAGGAATAATGAAATTGAATTAATACTGTCCAGACCCCAGAAAATTCCACACTGATGACGATATGCATTAATGGAGTTGTATTGTACAGTTGTTCCCTGATATTCGAAGGGGACATGTTGGAACAAATCCATATTATAAAAATCTTTACTGTATCATAGCAAGATTCTATTTAACATTAACACTTACAAGAACCTACAGTTGGTCAAAATCATTAACACAAACCTTATTTTATAGTAAAGTGCTGAAAAATGTCATGTAATGTAGTGAATAATGGATTGAAAGTGAAGAGTACTTCTAGCTAGCTGCTAATGCTAACTGCTCAGCCTGAAAGACAGTTTTCCTCTCAGTTGGCTGTCATTACTAACCATTTTAGGACCCATGGGGACTTATTTGTGATATACACAGCAGAGATTGTCACTGTTGTGAATCTGAATCACTGAATCACTGTGTACTAAATTGTGAATCATGAATCATGAATTGTGAATCGGGTTTTGGATGAGTCGCTCGACTCTAAGCAAGTGCGCCGAGTACCGAGCAAACAACGAGAACCGAGACTAATTTTTCTGGTCAAAATGCATTGAGAACTGAATTCAACAAGTTCCAAGAACCGAGATGATGGTGCAATATTAGTGCCAGTGATAACTGACAGTACATTTATAGCTTTTAGCAGACACTCTTACCCAGAGCAACTTACAGTTCAGCTCAGTAGTTAAGGGAAAAGAGCTGGGATTTTAACTCACATCCTTCCTATTAGTAGTCCAGAGCTCTACCATCCGAACCCTACAAGCAATATTAGTTGTTATCTTGTGCTTTAAAAGGGGGCCTGTCAGTGATTTTTAGAAGAAAAAAAACAGAATAAAACCCAGCTAAATCCTTCAATCAGGAGATGCTGTACTCCATAAGTCATGCTTGACTGCATGAATGGATGTGTGTTTGGAGTGTGGCATTGGAGATGAAGGGATATTCAAAGCTGTGACTTTAAGCTAAACCAAGCTTTTTGAAAATCTGACATTTCTCTCACATAGGTGTACTATGACAAAAACAACACTGACCTCATTCTCTGTTTTGTAAAGCATCATTAACAATAAACTGGCCTGAAAAAAAATACTCAAGACAAATAAAATAATTCATTCAGATAGAAATGTTGGATTGGTGCAAAACTGGGCATGCAGTTATGTCTCCGGCAGATATACAAATGACTACAGGTGTTTTCTGATTAGGCACTGGGTCTTGACACAAGTTGATGTAAAATTGCTTCCCCTGCTGCAGTATAAAAAGTCTCTCAGAGGCTATTCTTCGGTACTGTACAGTGGTGCTTAAAAGTTTGTGAACCCTTTAGAATTTTCTATATTTCTGCATAAATATGACCTAAAGTCCTAAAAAAAGATAAAGAGATGACATGTTCGCTTCAGGTCCTTCCACAACATTTCGATTGGATTAAGGTCAGGACTTTGACTTGGCCATTCCAAAACATTAACTTTATTCTCCTTTAACCATTTTTTGGTAGAACGACTTGTGTGCTTAGGGTCGTTGTCTTGCTGTATGACCCACCTTCTCTTGAGATTCAGTTCATGGACAGATGTTCTGACATTTTCCTTTAGAATTCTCTGATATCATTCAGCATTCATTGTTCCATCAATGATGGCAAGCCGTCCTGGCCCAGATGCAGCAAAACAGGTCCAAACCATGATACTACCACCACCAAGTTTCACAGATGGGATAAGGTTCTTATGCTGGAATGCAGTGTTTTCCTTTCTCCAAACGTAACACTTTTCTTTTAAACCAAAACTTTCTATTTTGGTCTCATTCGTCCACAAAACATTCTTCCAATAGCCTTCTGGCTTGTCCATGTGATCTTTAGCAAACTTCAGATGAGCAGCAATGTTCTTTTTGGAGAGAAGTGGCTTTGTCCTTGCAACCCTGCTGTGCACACATGTTCAGTGTTCTTCTGATGGTGGACTCGTGAACATTAACATTAGCCAATGTGAGAGAGGTCTTCAGTTGCTTGCTTAGAAGTTACCCTGGGCTCCTTTGTGACCTTGCCAACTATTACACATCTCGCTCTTGGAGTAATCTTTGTTGGTCGACCACTCCTGGGGAGGGTAACAATGGTCTTGAAGTTCCTCCATTTGTACACAATCTGTCTGACTGTGGACTGGTGGAGTTCAAACTCTTTAGAGATGGGTTTGTAACCTTTTCCAGCCTGATGAGCATCAACAATTTTTTTTCTGAGGTCCTCAGAAATCTTCTTTGTTTGTGCCATGTTTCACCTCCACAAACGTGTTGTGAAGAGCAGACTTTGATAGATCCCTGTTCTTTAAATAAAACAGGGTGCCCACTCACACCTGATTGGCATCCCATTGATTGAAAACACCTGACTCTAATTTTACCTTCAAATTAACTGCTAATCTTAGAGGTTCACATACTTTTGCCACTCAATAATATGAAATATTGGATCATTTTCCTCATAAAATAATGACCAAACAAAATATTTTGGGCTAATTTGTTTAACTGGGTTGTCGTTATCTACTTTTTGACTTTTTTGAAAATCTGATGATGTTTTAGGTTATATTTATGCAGAAATATGGAAAATTCTAAAGGGTTTACCAACTTTCAAGCACCACTGTACCTCTTGGTGAGAGATCGTTCCTGCTAGACATGATTCTATCATGCACATGAAGACATTTTGCCCAGTTGACAGACTTTGAGCTCGAGCAGCTCCCACGGTTTCATTTTCCACCATACAGTTATAGGTGGCACCTTCACTACACACTCTTGTCTCTGCCCGGACCATTTCCAGGCACTTAGCAGAAGGAAATTTGTTGTCATGGAAGCCACTACGTGTTCTGCCATTGACAGCCAGCCAGAGTCGCCCTCACTTGCAGTGGTGTCATGAATGAGAAACCTGAACTGCCATGGACTGGAAATGTATTGTCTTTAGTGACGAATCTAGGTCCTGTTTGGGATCCGACGATGGTTTGAGAGCCTTTGTGCCCCAACTGCTTCCCCGACTGCTGGTGTGATGAATGAGGATCCACAGGCCTCAGAATGTACCTCAGAATACCATACTGAATCTGTTTGCCTACAATGCCCAACCATATCTCATCTTGTATCCAGACTAGAGGCAGCCTAACAAGATAACTATAGCTTCCTTTAAGTTGTACAGATTTCCCCAATAAACTTATCCCTTCACTCTAATATTGTTATCACTTACATATATCATCATAACATTTACACATATGTATTTCATTACATTCCAACGACTCTTTCTTGTTGTTTTTTCTGTCAGTGAGTGTACCAGAATCACCATATAGTTAATTTTTGAGTATTTAATTTTGAGTACATTTTACAATCTCATAGGACAATACCAATAAATTCAAACCTACATGTGTCATATCACTGGCCTTGCCTGTTATATTTCTAGTTTTTTTATATTTATTTATATTTTTTATTGCAATTTTCAATCTACTCACACTATCTTCTATATATTATTTCTGAGTTAAATCAAGTGAAAATATCAAGGCTACTGAATAGCCATTGCCAATGTTTAATGCCTTAAAATGTATACATAATCTATATATTTGATCTCATAACATAAAGTATGTATTAATTTTGTAAAAGTCAGGGACATGTACTTTTCCAGCATAAACATGGTTTTAGTCAAAGGTGTAGTTTGGTGAGGGGGTAAAATTTTGTAGAGTGGTAAAATGTCCCCCTAGTAATTCCTACTCACAGCATCCTTGTGAATTGGTTTATTAACAGTGTAACATGTTTTCTCCTGGCTGTTAGATTTGGCCGTTATTATTATTCTTTTTAAAAGCTACTTTTATATGATTACAGCTATTTACTGTGGAGGGAGGCATGTGGAGTTGCTTTTTTAAGGAGTTTTTAATGGATTTTCTGGTGGCCTGGAACTGATTAATTTTAATTTACATTATTTCTTATGGGAAAATTTGCACTGTACCACTATACACTGATCAACTGTAACATTAAAACCTCATTGTCTGTGACAATGTTTAGGTAGGTGTTAGACATCAAGTAAACATGTATATGACAGCCTGGACCCAGGGGTTCCCACGGAACATTACCCAGAGCATCACAGTCCCTCCACTGCCTTGTCTTCTGCATTCTGGTACCATCACTTCCCCAGGTAAATGGTGCATGGAAAACATGACTCATCGGACCAGATGATCTTCTTCTGTTGCTCCAAGGTCCAGTTCTGACATTTGTGTGCCCCCTGTAAGCACTTTCTACAGGTAACAAGAGTTAGCATGGCGAGGACCAGTCTGTAACTAGGCTCATACTTAGCAGGGAGCGCTATACTGTGTGTTGTGACACATTCCTGCTGTTACCAGCATTAAACATTTCTATGACTTGTACCAAAATATCTCTTCTGTCCGTTCAGACCAGACAAAATGGGATTTGTTGCTCAAAGATGAGACTTGTGCACTAGTCACTCCTCGGACCACTGTCGGTAGGTACTCACCACTGCTGACCATGAGCATCTCAAAAGCCTTGTTGCTTAGGAGATGCTCTGATGCAGTCACTCTGATGCATTCAGCATTTACGAGTACTAAGCTAACTTTTACCATAAGGAATAATGTAAATTGAATTAATCTGTTCCGGACCCCCAGAAAATCCACATTGTATAAGGCATTATATGCATTAATGGAGTCGTATTGTACAGGTGCTCTCTTTCTCACGATGGGACATCCGGCAAATCCATCATAAGTTAAATGTATGATAAACGGAGAAGTTTAACAAGTGTTTGGTAGAGCAGTCTGTACTGTATCATAGCAGAGATATAGAAAGGGTAAGTAATGATAAGTTAATGTTTAAAACACTTATACATTACCTACTGTTGGCCAAAATCATTAACACAAAGCTTATTTTATAAAAAGTGTTGAAAAATCTCTATTAATTTAGTGAGTAAAGTGGTGCTTGACAGTGAACCCTTAAGAAGTTTCTATATTTCTGCTTAAATATGACCTAAAACATCATCAGATTTTCACACAAGTCCTAAAAGTAGATAAAGAGAACCCAGTTAAACAAATGACACAAAAATATTATACTTGGCCATCTATTTATTGAGAAAAGTAATCCAATATTACATATTAGTGAGTGACAAAAGTATGTGAACCTTTGCTTTCGATATCTGGTGTGACCCCCCCTGATGAGCATCAACAACTCTTTTTCTGAGGTCCTCAGAAATCTCCTTTGTTCGTGCCATGATAGACTTCCACAAATGTGTTGTGAAGAGCAGACTTTGATAGATCCCTGTTCTTTAAATAAAACAGGGCGCCCACTCACACCTGATTGTCATCCCATTGATTGAAACATCTAACTCTAATTTCATCTTCAAATTAACTGCTAATCCTAGAGGGTCACATACCTTTGCCACTCACTAATATGTAATATTGGATCATTTTTGTCAATAAATAAATGATCAAGTATAATATTTTTGTGTCATTTGTTTTATTTACTTTTAGGACTTGTGTGAAAATCTGATGATGTTTTAGGTCATATTTATACAGAAATATAGAAAATTCTAAAGGGTTCACAAACTTTCAAGCACCACTGTATGTAGGATAATTGTAACAGAAAGACCATGACAGTCAGATTCTCTCAAATTGCTAAGATGATTATATGATTTGTAACAAAAACATTGTATTAAATTAGAGTAAAATATAAAATGGAAGTATTTTGAGTAGTGGTCTCCAACATCTGGTCTCCAATGTAAACATCTACTGTACATGCAGCTAAATGTCCTGATTACACTGTTTTACAACAAATAATAATGTCTGTTTCTCTGACTCTCAGAGACCTGGAAAAGGCATCAGGGTAGCAGGAATGTATGTGTTTCATGCTGCACATGAATACAGTGAAATTACAACCCCATGATGCTGTTTCTTCTACGTGAATCTAAAACTATAATATCAACTCATTGTATCACTTGTGTTATATTGTTGAATGCTGACTAGTGTGTATACTGCCTAAATAACTTGTGAACATATTAGCACATGATGTTATAAATAGACATGTAATTATAGACAGTGTAATTACAAATTACTCAATACCAGCAAAGCATGTGTGAAGGTGCTAACACAGAAATACATGTGAAAATTGGACGGGGAGGCACAACAATGAGAGACAAAGAGGACATGATGATTTTGGACAATTTTTACATTGTATATTCTTGTTTCCAAGTGAGAAATTATAGCACACAATTCTGGAGGGGAAGCTAGAACTTTATGTTTTCCACTCGCATCCACCAGCAGCAGTTGCCAGCGGCAGCTATCCTGTTGAAGAATACAGCATTCCCCTTTGGAACTGCAGGCTGGAGAAAGGAAGCAGTGGGAGATGTGATAAGATTTAGTTCAAAAGGTCAGATGTGCTATCAGAGAGGCAATATAGCCTGGAAATAATACAGCTTTTACATGAAACAGGCTCTCAGAACTCAGTATGATGTCTGAAAGGATATCAAACATAGTGTCCAGGCAGATCAATTGATCAACATGCATTCAGTAACTCTGGAATGTGGTGAGTACACCAGAGCACCTAGAGGTACTCTAAATAGGTATGTTTTGTGTGGAAATGTTTCTGTGGAAATGTTTTTGGTTATCAAACAACAAACAATATTACAGAAGGATGAGTGTGAGTATGAAACTTTACTTGTGTACATATCAATTATTATTTACTTACTCTGGTCCCCCTGTTGGTCCCTTGAGCAAGGTCGTAAACCTAAAATTCTTAACTCAATTTTAAGTGACTCTTAATAAGGGCATCAACTAAATGTTGTAAGTGTACATTATCTATTAAAAATATCAAATTTAGCATATCAAGACATGCAGCAGGTTTCTTTACACTCTGTACTTCATACCCCTCGAGGCATGAGCTTGGCTTACCTGGACCCACCACACAAGATTAAAGGAAGACAAGCATCAAGACTCTTCTCCATATTGGCACCCAGGTGGTGGCATGAACTTCCACTGGATGTTCGAATGGCTGAGTCTCTTGCTGTCTTCAAACTTGAAGACTCACCTATTCACTCAGCACTTACAGTGGGGCAAAAAAGTATTTAGTCAGCCACTGATTGTGCAAGTTCTCCTACTTAGAAATATGAGAGAGGTCTGTAATTTTCATCATAGGTACACTTCAACTATGAGAGACAAAATGAGAAAAAAAAATCCAGGAAATCACATTGGTAGGATTTTTAAAGAATTTATTGTAAATCACGATGAAAATAAGTATTTGGTCCACCCCACAAACAGTACGATTTCTGGCTCTCACAGACCTGTAACTTCTTCTTTAAGAGCTCTTTTTTGTCCCTCCACTCGCGACCTGTATTAAATGCACCCTCTTTGACCTCGTTATCTGTATAAAGACCCTGTCCACAGCCTCAAACGTCATACACTCCCAAACTCGCCATGGGCCACGCCAAGATTCTGTCAGGACACCCAGAAGAAAATTGTAAGACCTGCCGCAGGCTGGAGAGTGAATCTACAATAGACAAGCAGGTTAGTGGGGGGGGGGGTTGCATAAATCAACTGTGGGAGCAATTGTAAGAAAAGGAAGACATCCTTGATAATCTTCCCTCGATCTCTGCCCCATGCAAATCTCATCCTGTGGTCTCAAAATGATCATGAAACGGGAAACAAAATCCCGGACTACATGGAGGGACCTGAATGAATGACCTGCAGAGAGCTGGGACCAAAGAACAAAGGCTACCATCCGGACACACTATGCTGAGAGAGACGCAGATTCTGCAGTACAGGCGTGGTCCGCCCTGCTTAGCCATACTGTCGCAGGCCCATCTAAAGTTTGTCAGAGAGCTAATGGATGATCCAGAAGATATTTGGAAATATCCGGTGGTCAGATGAAACCAAAATAGGAACTTTAAAAGTTGGTTAAAAACCCAACTCTCCGTGTTTGGAGGAAGAAGGGACTGTGGTAGCCTAGCGGTTAAGGTACTGGACTATGGACCAGAAGGTCCAGGTTCAAATCCCACCTCTGCCAAGCTGCTACTGTTGGGTCCTTGAGCAAGACCCTTAACCCACAATTGCTTGGATTGTAAGACTGTATCAATTGTAAGTCGCTCTGGATAAGGGTGTCTGCTAAATGCTGTAAATGTAAAATGTAAATGTAAGAAGAATTCTGAGTTGCGCCATACCTACTGTGAAGCATGGGGGTGGAAACATCATGCTTTGGGGCTGTTTTTCTGCAAAGGGGACAGGACGACTGATCCATGTTATGGGAAGAATGAACGGGGCCATGTATCGTGAGATTTTAAGCCAAAACCTCCTTCCATCAGTGAGAGCATTGAGGATGGAACGTGGCTGGCTCTTCCAGCATGACAATGATCCCAAACACACCGCTCGGGCAATGAAGGAGTGGCTCCGTAAAAAGCATGTCAAGGTCCTGGAGTGGCCTAGCCAGTCTCCAGGCCTCAACCCCACAGAAAATTTGTTGAGGGAGTTGAAAGTTCATGTTGCCCAGTGACAGCCCCAAAACATCACTGCTCTAGAGGAGATCTGCATGGAGGAATGGGCCAAAATACCAGCTACAGTGTGTGCAAACCTGGTGAAGACTTTTGACCTCTGTCAATGCCAACAAAGGTTATGTTACAAAGTTTATTTAAGTTTTTGAGTATTTATTAAGTTATTGAGTTGAACTTTTGTTATTGACCAAATACTTATTTTCCACCATAATTTACAATTAAAATCCTTTAAAAATCCTACAATGTGATTTCCTGGATTTCTTTTCTCACTTTGTCTCTCATAGTTGAAGTGTACCTACGATGAAAATTACAGACCTAAGTAGGAGAACTTGCACAATCAGTGGCTGACTAAATACTTTTTGCCCCACTGTACTTCTGTAAGGGGCTCTGTATAAGGGTGTCTGCTAAATGTTGTAAATGTATTCATGTTGGCAAATTCAGATCTTGCTACTAAAAAAATAAAAGACATTCCATCCCTATAAGGCACCCTATAGCATAGAAGAGCCTGTCAGGAAATTATCCCTTATACTACTGTATTATGTTGACAACATTGAAAATAGGAAAGATTATATTAAAATGAAGAATATTTTCATAAGACATAATCAAAATAGGGTTCAGTTCATCTAAGAATTAGCTATCTGATGAAAAAAATTTTTTTTATTGTAATTCTGTATTGTTCAGTCAGTCCCCATCATCTGTACTGTCAAATACAGGGACCCACATTTGAAAAACGACAGGGACAATAAATGTTACAACTTAATGGCACTGAGGTTAGGAAGGCATTGGGAAGCCAAAACGCATTATTAATTACTCAGACATTTCTAGCAGGCATGCACATAGTGAAGGCATACCTCATGTTCAAATTACTTCATTTTCAAATGTCTTCCCGTCAATCAGCACGAAGAACTGAGCGAGAAACTTCCTTGCCAAGTCCTTCTCATCCTACAGAGATAATTACACAGTGAAAGAATTCAGCAGTCAATATCCCAATGTGCAGATGATATAGTCTGCCTTGAAAGATCCTTAATGCCATTCACTTGTCTGGCAAGTGTTCCTCTTTCTAAACTATTGAAAAGCAATGCACAACTCAAAGCAAGAATTTGCTCTTTTTAAGACTTCAATAGGATGCATCTGTAGCGCTGATGGAGGCAAAGAGGCCATGATAATGAGCATGGCAAATTTCATAGCCATACAGCAGATGCACTTCTGTAAAATTATAATGTTCAGTTAAATGGGAGATGGGGAAATGTTAAAAACTGTGTGTCAGAGTACCGCGATTATGTCCCAGGTTGTCCAATAATTTCCACCCTACCAAAAGTTTACTCATATAGTTAGCTAAAAGTGTATAATCCATAGTCAAAAGTTAATCGCTAATAGGAAATGTTCAACATTTACAAGCAAAGCTAGCAGTTGCTGTATGATCACTGGCTGACTATCAAATATGGATACTTAAACTTCACTTTAGGAAGTAGCCAAAAATGCTACAAAAGTTAACATCCTGAAATAAGAGTTCTTCTTCTTCTTCTTCTTCTTCTTCTTTCGGCTTCTCCCTTTATCATCGGTCGCCACAGCGAGTTAAACGTTTCCACCTCACCCTGTCCTCCACGTCCTCTACTCTCACCCCAACTCCCTGCATATCTTCATTTACCACAACCAAATAACTCCTCTTTGGTCTTCCTCTCCGTCTCTTGCCTGGCAGCTCCATCTCCAACATCCCCTACCAATATATCCACTATCCCTCCTCTGCACATGTCCAAACCAGCTCAGTCTTCCCTCTCGAATTTTGTCTCCCAATTTTTTCCAGCCTGTGCTGTCCCTCTGATGATCTCATTCCTAATCCTGTCCACCCCTAGACACTCCTAAAGAGAACCTCAACATCTTAAGTTCTGCCACCACCTCCAGCTCTGCTTCCTGTCTCTTTGTCAGTGCCACTGTCTTCTAAGCCATACAACAAGGCCTGGTCTCACTACTCTCTATAAATCTTTCCTTTCACTTTTGCTGCGACCCTTTTGTCACACAGCACTCCTGACACTCTTCTCCACCCACTCCATCCTGCCTGTACTCTCTTCTTTACCTCCTTTCCACACTCCCCCATTTCCTTGGACAGTTGATCCCAAGTACCTGAACCCTGGACCTTTGTGACCACTGATCCCTGAAGCCTGACTGTTCCACCTGCCTCCCTTTCATTTACACACATGGATTCTGTCTTACTACAGTTGACTTTCATTCCTCTCCTTTCCAGATTATACCTCCACCTCTCCTAGTTCTCTTCTACCTGTTCCCTGAAATAAGAGTATTCTTCCAAATAGTGACTTGAATAAAAGTCAGAATGTACAGAGTGGAAAGGAGCTAATCAAACAGCAGATTACTGATTAACACAGGATCAGGATCACATTTGACTGATAATACTCAATACTGTACAACACACATCATCCATGACATCTATCCCTGCATGGCCAAAAAACAATAATTTCAGACTTGCAGAGCTTGTACAGATACCACTCTCCAAAATAACAGTTTTTGGGTCCCTTGACATGCTCCCTCGTGTCAAAATTGGTCTCTGCACCATAATAGCTCATATTATGGCCGCAATCAGCATCATCACTGTATGACAGGTTTTTAGCAGCCGTCTTCTTCTAAAGTGGTACGGTACTTTAAGGTTTGTGAACCCTCTAGAATTTTCTATATTTCTGTATAAATGTGACCTAAAGCGTCATCAAATTTTCACAGAAGTCCTAAAAAAATATAAAGAGAACCCAATTAACCAAATCGTACAACAATATTTTACTTGGTCATTTATGTTTTCCAATTTTTCATATCTGTGAGTTGCAAAAGTATATGAACCTTTGCTTTCACTTTCTGATGTGACCCGTTTGTGCAGCAATAATAGCAATGAAATGTTTCCGGTAAATGAAGGTCAGTCCTGCACATCAGTTTGGAATTTTATCCTGTTCTTCCATACATTCATTTCTTATCCGTTTATCCTAGACGGGGTCACAGGAAAGCCACGGGAAAGCCAAGCCAGTGACACAGAGCACAAGGCAGGAACAACCCTAGACAGGGCACCAAACCATCATAGGGCACATACAGTGCCTTGCAAAAGTATTCGGGCCCCTTGAACTTTTCAACCTTTTGCCACATTTCAGGCTTCAAACATAAAGATATGAAATTGTAATTTGTTTGTGAAGAATCAACAACAAGTGGGACACAATCGTGAAGTGGAACGAAATCTATTGGATATTTTTAATTTTTTTTAGAAATAAAAAACTGAAAAGTGGGGCGTGCAAAATTATTCGGCCCCTTTACTTTCAGTGCAGCAAACTCACTCCAGAAGTTCAGTGAGGATCTCTGAATGATCCAATGTTGACCTAAATGACTGATGATGATAAATAGAATCCACCTGTGTGTAATCAAGTCTCCGTATAAATGCACATGCTCTGTGATAGTCTCAGAGTTCTGTTTTAAAAGCGCAGAGAGCATCATGAAGACCAAGGAACACACCAGGCAGGTCCAAGATACTGTTGTGGAGAAGTTTAAAAACCGGATTTGAATACAAAAAGATTTCCCAAGCTTTAAACATCTCAAGGAGCACTGTGCATGCGATCATATTGAAATGGAAGGAGTATCAGACCACTGCAAATCTACCAAGACCCGGCCGTCCCTCTAAACCTTCAGCTCAAACAAGGAGAAGACTGGTCAGAGATGCAGCCAAGAGGCCCATGATCACTCTGGATGAACTGCAGAGATCTACAGCTGAGGTGGGAGACTCTGTCCATAGGACACAACAATCAGTCGTACACTGCACAAATCTGGCCTTTATGGAAGAGTGGCAAGAAGAAAGCCATTTCTCAAAGATATCCATAATAAAGTTTCCCACAAGCCACCTGGGAGACACACCAAACATGTGGAAGAAGGTGCTCTGGTCAGATGAACTTTTTGGCCACAATGCAAAACGTTATGTTTGGCGTAAAAGCAACACAGCTCATCACCCTGAACGCACCATCCCCACTGTCAAACATGGTGGTGGCAGCATCATGGTTTGGGCCTGCTTTTCTTCAGCAGGGACAGGGAAGATGGTTAAAATTGATGGGAAGATGGATGGAGCCAAATACAGGACCATTCTGGATGAAAACCTGTTGGAGTCTGCAAAAGACCTGAGACTGGGACGGAGATTTATCTTCCAACAAGACAATGATCCAAAACATAAAGCAAAATCTACAATGGAGTGGTTCACAAATAAACGTATCCAGGTGTTAGAATGGCCAAGTCAAAGTCCAGACCTGAATCCAATCAAGCATCTGTGGAAAGAGCTGAAGACTGCTGTTCACAAACGCTCTCCATCCAGCCTCACTGAGCTCCAGCTGTTTTGCAAGGAAGAATGGGCAAAAATTTCTTTCTCTTGATGTGCAAAACTTGCTGTATGACCCACCTTCTCTTGTGATTCAGTTCACAGACAGATGTCCTGACATTTTCCTTTAGAAAATGTTGGTATAATTTAGATTTCATTGTTCCATCTATGATGGCAAGCCGTCCTGGCCCAGATGCAGTGAAACACTCCCAAACCATGATCCTACCATCACCATGTTTCACAGATAAGGTTCTTATGCTGGGATGCAACATTCTTCTTTCTCTATACATAATGCTTATAATTTAAACCAAAGCGTTCTATTCTGGTCTCATCCATCCACAAAATGTTTTTCTTTTTGGAGAGCAGTGGCTTTCTCCTTGCAACCCTGCCATGTATACCATTCTTGCTCACTGTTCTCCTGATTGTTAAGTCATGAACATTAATTAGCCAATGTGATGGAGGCTTTTAGTTACTTAGAAGTTACCCTGGGTACCTTTGTAACCTCACAGACTATTACACACCTTGCTTTTGGAGTGATCTTTGTTGGTTGACTGAGCAACAATGGTCTTGAAATTCCTCAGTTTGTCTGACTGTGATCAGAATACAAAACCAAAATACACCAATTAGTTTTTTCAAGACAGACTAGTCATTCAAACTACCCACTGAGTTGTTGATTTTGAAAATATTGAATATTGCTCATCTCTGCTGGATATCCATTCCTGTTGGATAGAGCCTATGCAGAGCTTTGATGTTGAATGGTGTAAGAAAATGTAATGGGGTGTTCAGTTCAAATGCAGCTCAAATCTAGTCTACAAAGACATCTCGTGGCAAGTTTCAAGTTTGCAGAGAGAGACAGTAAGTCTGTTTACACTTTGCATTAATGTGTCTTATATCTGGATTATATCTGGATATACTTTGTCAGTGTTACCAGATGTGATCCCATTTTACTTTCCTGCATAAAAAGCACATCGATACACTTCACACAGACGACAAAGAGAGTCGCAGCGACTCACTGCTATCTAGCTACAGGTAGTGCTGGATGATTTAGCACAATGTTCAAAGTGTTATAATCAAGCTTATACGTGCTTATACAAGGAATGCATTACTTAACATCCATGTGGACATCATCAGAGTCTTCAAACGGAGAACTGGAAGCATCAGACATAACCACACTTCTCTTGAGTGTGTTGTAGAATTGTCTGTTTATTTCTTTTCTGAAGATACTACCATGAAGTGCATCATGGCTTCCAAGCACAGCAAACCCAATGCTAGCTCATGGTTATTCAGTCAATACCAATATACTACAGACTCTCATGTAGCATGGCTAAGTATGGTACATAATATGTAGAATATAATATTTTCAAATTTCACAAGAACAAAATGTGGATGATAAGCAATAGGGATGCAATAGGGATGATATTTATATATATTAGTCAGTGGCAACCTCTAGGATTAGCAGTTAATTTGAAAGTGAAATTAGAGTCTCAAAGAACCCCAGGGTAACTTCTAAGCAACTGAAGGCCTCTCTCATATTGGCTAATGTTAATGTTCATGAGTCCACCAACAGAACAACATTGAACAACAATGGTGTGCATGGCAGGGTTGCAAGGAGATAGCCACTGTTCTCCAAAAAGACCATTGCTGCTCGTCTGCAGTTTGTTAAAGATCACGTGGACAAGCCAGAAGGCTATTGGAAGAATGTTTTGTGGACGAATGAGACCAAAATAGAACTTTTTGGTTATGTTTGGAGAAAGGAAAACACTACATTCCAGGACAGGTAGTGGTTCCCACAGAATGGTGGAATAATAGAGTTCTTGCAGATTCCCATAATGGCTCCCTCAGTCAATGCATATGCAGATACAGAAGCTGGATAAGTGGGTAGCCCCTTTAGAGCAACCATTAAAAACTTGCTCACATACAACAAACCATGTTCTAGAACAAATATCAGTCTAACTGCTCCCTGAGTGAAAAACATTTTTGTGGTTTTGATTACAGAAGAAAAAAGCTTTTTCTTAAGGATTTCAGTAATAGCAGTACTTGGTAACGCACATAATTCATCAGAGTTGGAAGGATGCTTTCAAAAGGGCTCCGGGATAAAGCTGTGGAAAAGCACAAGTTGGGACAAGGATGTAAAAAGGCCTCAGAGGCTTTAACCATACCTCCAAGTAACTTTTGGAGCATTATAAAAAGTGGAAAACATATGGCACCTGCTCGTTTTGAACTTAAGCAGGTTATCTTGATCATGTCTACATGCCTAAATGCATTTAATTGCTGCCATATGATTGGCTGATTAGATATTTGTAGCAGTTGAACAGGTGTAGCTAATGGCAGCATATGCTTCATATTATTATTAGACATTTAGACTTTATTCATGAAAATATCTTGGCGTACCATTTCCTCTCGAGCGTGCATATAAAATAAATGCATAATATGTAACAGTAAAATTACATTGTAAATGAATTTGATTGTTTTATTCGTATATGAAATAGAAAAGCCAGACTTTATACCTCAATAATGTTATCAGGCTAACTCACAATGCATGCGCTCTATCCCGAAGTGAAAGTCATGTGAATGCTAATGTAATACCGCCCTCTTGTGGTATTACACTGTGTGAAATAAATTCATACTATAGTTCTCCCTCTGTCTATGAGGGTTTCCTGCTACATTCCAAATACATGCATTTCAGTAAACTGGTTTCTCTAAAAGTGCCCCAGCGTGAGTGAGTGAGTGTGCCCTGTGAGTGTGCCCTGTGAGTGTGCCCTGTGAGTGTGCCCTGTGCTGCAGGTTAGTTCCCAGCTCCACGTGAACTGGTTTAAGAGGCTTTGAAACAGTACGAATAATGATAATCTGATGTTGTTCTATATTTATATATGATTTATGATTTTGTTATATCAGGTCAGTGCATTTAGGTATGTAGACATGGTCATGACGACCTGCTGAAGATCAAACCAAGCTTCAGAATTGGGAAGAAAAGTGATTAAAGTGATTTTGAATGTGGCATGGTTGTTGGTGGTAGACAGGTCTGAATATTTCAGAAATGATCTACTGGGATCTTCACACACAGCCATCTCTAGGGTTTATAGAGATTGGTCTGAAAAAGAGAAAATATCCAGTGAGTGGCCGTTCTTTGGGCAAAAGTGCCTTGTTGATACAAGAGGTCAGACGAGAATTGCCAGACTGGTTCAAGCTGATAGAACGGATATAGTAACTCTCAATAAATCCTAGGTATTCAGAAGAGCTCCTCTTAATGCACAGCAAGTCAAAACTTGAAGCAGATGGGCTACTCCTAAAGAAGACCTCACCAAGTGCCACCCCTGTCAACTAAAAACAGACAACTGAGACTACAATTTGCACCGACTCACCACAACTGAATAATAGAAGATTGGATAAATGCTGTCTGGTCCATCCTGCCTTGTATCAATGGTTTGGGCTGCTGGGGGTAGTGTAATAGTGTGGCACACTTTGGACCCCTTAACCTCTTGAGACCTCCTTACCCTCCTCGGAGCTCTGATTTTTTTATGTATAAAAACTGAGCAACATCTTTGAACAGAAGGTATTTTTGTTTTTGTGAAATGCTCAAGAGTGTCTACAAATGAGGACTGTGTTAAGCAGAATGAAGTATGAGGTGTAGCAAACCCAAAACGTCATGTCCTCATGTGGGGACGTGAGGTCTTTGAAGGTTAATACCAATTGACCATGTCCATCCCTCTTCTACGTGCCATGTCACAAAAGTCAAACCATCTCAAACTGGTTTCTTGAACATGACAATGAGTTTGCTGTACTCAAAATGCCTCCACAGTCATCAGATCTCAATCCAATAGAGCACATTTGGGATGTGATGGAATTGGGAATTCATATCATGGATATGCAGCTTGCGTGATGCTACCATGTCAATATCGACCAAAATCTGTGAGAAATTCTCTTATATAATTCAGAATTCGTTGTTCCATCAATGATGGCAAGCCGTCCTGGCCCAGATGCAGCAAAACAGGCCCAAACTATGATACCACCACCAACTTGTCTCACAGATGGGATAATTATTTTTTGTTTTCCTTTCTCAAAACATAACGCTTTTCTTTTAAGCCAAAAAGATCTAATTTGGTCTCATCTGTCCACAAAACATTCTTACAATAGACTTCTGGCTTGTCCATGTGATCTTTAGCAAACTGCAGATGTGCAGCAATGTTTTTTTTTGGAGAGCAGTGGCCTTCTCCTTGCAACCCTGCCATGAACACCATTGTTGTTCAGTGTTTTTCTGATGGTGGACTCATGAACATTAACATTAGCCAATATGAGAGAGGTCTTCAGTTGCTTAGAAGTTACCCTGGGGTCCTTTATGACCTTGCTAACTATTACACTCCTTGCTCTTGGAGAGATCTTTGTTGGTCGACCACTCCTGGGAAGGGTAACAATGGTCTTGAATTTCCTCCATTTGTACACAATGAGTCCAAACTCTTTAGAAATGGTTTTGTAACCTTTTCCAGCCTGATGAGCATCAACAACTCTTTTTCTGAGGTCCTCAGAAATCTCCTTTATTCGTGCCATAATACATTTGATTGCATTCTCTCTTTCATATGCCTCACAGTGACACATATTTAATGGTTACAGTGAAAATTCATAGTGAAACAACCTTCATGATGCTTCTCAATTAAGATTCTGCTCGATGAGATCACGTCATACACATTGTACTTAGGAAAACGATGCCCATATATAGTGTGCCCTCTACAAGCCATTCTTGGTATAACTGGTTGAACATAATAAACATGTAGCCTATAAATACATTTAAAACAAATGTACTTTCGTTAGCACCTTTGGCATCCCCCTCAGTAATTGTGAGAAATGTTACTATTTATACCACCCCAACAGAGAAATGAAAGTCACACCCTTGGGCCCATCACAAAAATAAAAAAATAATGAAGCAAAAGGCAGACTCAAACACAAAATATATTCTGTTGAAAACAAGCAAATAAAAAAACTTGCATCGAGAACCAACCATGTGACAAAAAAATCACACAAGTTGGGAACCTCTGATGATTCATTATACTGACGCGAACAAAACGTGGCTTTCCCGCAATGGAATTTGTGCTTATGGTGACACAAAGCAGTCATGATGGGAAATAATGTTAAAAAGAATCTAGTTGCAGTCTTGCAATTAGAGACCATGTAAAATCCCCAGTCTTTGCAAAATCTTTGCAAAATCTTTGCAAAATGTGACTAAAAATTTTGAAACTTGTCTTTAGATGTGATATGGCATCAGACTCCAGTCTTTTAGAAGTATTTTAACCCAGGCAAAAAAATTTTTTACTGTGAAATTTCATAGTAAAACTGTGAATTGCTTGACTCCAGTTTGACTGGAAAGTTCACAGTTCTACTAGGAATTTTTGATAGTAATTTATTGGCCACTTCATGGTTCTACATACTGTCAAATTTCACAGTACATCTTTTCTGGACAGTCTTCTAGTCAAGTCAAGTCAAGTCAGATCTATTTATATAGCGCTTTTTACAATGGAGCATTGTCTCAAAGCAACTTGACAAGTTTAGATTATCTCCTAATATCTACGTCCAATCCCAAATTAAGCAAGCCTAGGGCGACAGTGGCAAGGAAAAATTCCTTAAGTGTTATGAGGAAGAAACCTTGGGTGGACCAAGACTCAAAAAGGGACCCAACCTCATTCTAGTGTATGGTTAGCATTAGTCAGCAGATATTTGGCCTTTCATTTGAATCTGAATCTGATTCGTTGTTATAAACATAAATAAAAATAAAACATTTATTTTATTGACTCTTTTAGATGAGTCTTTCGATAATAAGATTAATTCACTGGAGGATTCTGTGTGGTTTTGTGTTCTGAGAGACAGCTGAAAAGTTAGTCAGTAGATACTGGCCTTTATTTTGAATTTGGTTGGTATATATAGAAACCTAGTGTCATTAAGCTCTAGCTCGGCTAAACGTGTTTCACTATTTATATGATTAATTAGTACAGTTATTTAATTATTTATATGATATTGTTCGTACGGGAAAACACAAATCTGACCTAATTTCACTGCTGCGCTTTCGCGTAAACACGATGGCGGCGTTGTGCGAATAAGCTAACCAATCAGAGCGCGCGGTTCAAGATCAGCCAATCGTTGCGCGTGTTGTTCTCTCAGCACAGAACGCTCACAGACGCCATGATGCTTGTTTGCGTTCAGTTAGAGAGCAGATAGAAAGTAGAAACAAAGGAGACGCGCACTCGCTTTCGTGAACTGGTAATGTTCTTACAGGTAAATCTCACCGCGCTAGCGCCCATGCTGACTTCATTTATGGCGAGGGAATAGTTTGCCTTGTTTAGCAGAAACAATGTTCAACGAACGTGGCTGCTTTGTTTAGTTTGCCAATGCAGATTTGCACGTTAGCTAGCATGCTAGGCTAACTCACCAAATCTTAACAATGCATGTTCAACATGGCATTTAATCTTTTAGCCCATTATTTATTATTAGATGTGGGCGTTTAAAAGGCGGGGGTTTAGCAAAGTTCTAGTGCAGCCATCGCTGATGCAGTGAATGGACTCAGCATTATGTAAGTTAAGTGATTTAAGCTAGCTGCGTTATATATAAATAATTATGTTCGTGTACAGCTTATTATGTAAGGAAATAAAACGGCCGTTGTTAAGCCTAACGTATGGGTGATCTGGCCAGTAAGTGTATTTCCGTGGATTTATTTTAACTCTCCTTAATCTTTTCTTAAATTCAGACGTTCAACTAATTGAGAAACAAGTCGTGCTGTTTGTTTATTACTGATTAATGACGATAGTCGTCGCTACAAAGCTAGCTACATATTATCTGAGAAATACAAGCCCTAGTTTATTTTAATGTACAATCTATTTGTTTAATAGTCCTTAATATATCTGTGACATGCCTCTATTGTAGTAAGTTTAGTTAGTGAGTTTAGTTCAGCTTGTTTTTATTAATGTCTTAACATAACTTTTGCTTAAATATAAGATAAAATGTGTTTTTAAAGCTCTGTACCAGTTGGAAAAGTAAAAGACCAGAAGTTGACTTAATAGTTTTGAGGAGAGACAATCCTGTAACTATAACTTAATTCATTACATGTTACAAATTGTTCCTTTACAGTGTACTAACTTCTTAAAACTTCAGATTAATAGCAACTAAAGTACTAATTACACCTGGTCTGGTGTCCAAACACTTAAGGCTGTCTCTGTCACTGGGAATAATAAATAATGTAGTTGAATAATTGTTAGGTTAGCAAATACTATTTAAACCGTCCACATTTATTCCTTAATCAGGCTTTAAATCTACTTGATGACTGTACTCATTGTTTAAAATGTTAATCAGCACTAAGGATGGGCAATATTACAATATTGTATTGTGTATCATGATAAATGTTTGTCGCGATAGACAATATGCTTTTCTGAGCATCTTGAGGATACCGTCAGTGCTTAATGGACACTGAATATTTCATCATGAAGTGTAATTAGTCCTGTTTAATTGGATGAAGTATGGGATAATATTTGAATAGTAGTTTTTAAGAATAGGTCTGCATTTTGTCTGTGATCACGCATCGTGATAAATAGCATGTAGCATGAAAATGTCTTTTAAATATTTTTTTATAATATTTTTACCCTGTTGCCAACCCCTAACCAACAAAACCCTTCTCAGACTTTTCACTTTCATCAAATTAAAAAACAATCACACATGCTCATTACGTCTAGACTCAGGTATTCAATTCCAGATTACTTTCATAATATAAGTTCTAGTTTTTTTTAACTGTGCTGCTCCCTTCAACTGCTGTTTATTTCACATTACAGGTTAGTTTTCTGGAATGTAACAGATCACTTTAAAACATTTAGTGTGAACTAGGGTTCAGTAATTACTTAAGTGCAAAGGAGAATTTATCAAAATGCTATGATGTCTGACCAGTGCTATTAAAAAATAATTCCATGTTACTAATTACTCCTGTGAATGTAATTAAAATAATTATAATCATTACTCCTAACCTGCTCTGCAAAACCTTAAGTCTGTCTAAAACAATTGAAGCCTCAACTACGAACAGCAGTTCAGTTAGTACTTTGTGGAATTGAAGTTCAGAGCCTTGGCTTCTGCTATGTGAAAATGTGAAAACTGACGGGTAACCAGTAGCTGTTAATTGTTGCACATTGCAAGTGATGTTCCTTGAATATAAGGGGATCACTTTAAACCTTCATCTGATTAAAAAAAGACAATACTTATATAGTTCTTATTTGCTGTCCTAACCTTGTCTCTGTCTACCACCAATTGGAAAACTGTGGTAGAACAACTGTCCATATTGTGAAATCTGCATGTTTCTGTAGAAGGAAAAAAAGCCGTATTCTCTTTTCTTTTTGCTTATTCTGTTAAATGTATAGACTATTAATTGTGATCTAGATAACAGGGATAAGGATTAATTTGACAATGCTTGGTCTAGTTATAGATCTTTATCTATAGTATGTCATTTCCTATGTTATTGCAAATGGAATACTACATTGTCCCAATAGTTGTATTCAAACAGTGGCATGGCAATCGGTTAGTGGGATCACAACGCAGCACCTGATCTAGGTTTGATCCCATCAACAGACTGTGGAGTTCGCATGTCTTCCCTCTGCGTGCATTTTCTTGGCATAATCCACTTTCCTCCCACATTCCACAGACATGCATCAGGTTAATTGGTTGCTCTAAATTCCTCCAGTGTAAGTGTGTTTGACTAGTATCGTTCTAATCTGGCTCCCATGACGATAAGCCATTTGTTGCTGATGTGACGTTAAAGAACTAAATTAAAAACAGTAGAAGTTGTTAAACCTTGCAGTTATGACTTGGGAAATAAAACATTGTACAAACATTGTACACATGATATAAAAAAAAATTATTATAATAACAAATGTATCTGTAGTTCAGTGTACTAACCTGTTATTTGATTAACATGGCATATGAGTTTGTAGTATGTTGAGCGTATTTTGCCCCCGCTCACAGTGAGGATGCTGGATAGAAGGAGAAATTATTCTCAGAGGATCACAGTACCAGATTTGCAGAAGATGGCGGCACTTTGGGGTCTTCAAATCTACAGTTAGTCTACCTCCATGCTGCCAAATTAGTTAGAAGAAAGTAGTTTCTTTTATCTAAACATAAACGAAAGCAGCTGGAGTTTGCCGCGTGGTTGTTTAGGACCACAGAACTGAGTTTTTAACGTGGCATTTCCTCCTGACTGAAAGACCATTGAAATCCTGATGAGAGGGTCTGTGGACTTGGAAGATCTTTAGATATTCTGTAGTAAAAAAATGGTCTTAGATGCTATGGGGTAGCTAGTAGAGATGCACAGATGGATCAGCCATTTCTCAGCTCCTGTGATCGGCTGATTAATCTCATATAATGGTTGCTGTGCCGGTCACATTTAGCCTGCGCTGGTCACCGACAGTGCTTTGACTAACGTTAATTCAGAATTCAGTTCATGTGTTTAGAGGTTTAACGCGGCTCAGCTGCTCACGTCTTTGTTTGTTTGGTCCCAAAGTTTAGCATGTGTCTCGATGGTCTGTTTATTTTTGGGTTCTTGTGCATCTGTGCTTTATGTGCATATGTCTTTTTATCAGGTAATAATAATCTTTATTAGTTAGCTTGTAATAATGTATGGTAGAGACATTTTAAAGTGGTATACAAAATTGTGTAGTTAATGAATTGCTTATATATATGACCTCATTGACATTTATATGACCTAAATTAATTTTGATCATTTTGTTGTGGATAGTATCCAGTTGGTATTATCTAGGGTTAGGGTAACATCATTAAGTTATTTCATACTCTCTCTTTAGGCACCACATAAAGTGGAAACTGATCAGCCCCATAGCACATTGAATTCTGATGAAGTTGTTAACCTGTACAAGTTATTTCAAACTTATGTGAATACATGTTCAAAAATGCAGCAGTATCTTTCTGTTCATTTATTAGCATCATGAAAGATTATCTTCAACTATTGATTTTTTTAAGTGCCTCAATGTGTTCACTGTATCCTGATATCCATTAATGGCCCCATGTGCCTTCACCGTCTCCATAAGCTACTGCTAGACCTGTCTTTTCAAGGAAGACGAACATGTGCTTTAAAGCCCTGCCAAAGCTAGCTTGGCATGGTTAGTGTGTATCCAATTTGTTTCTAGGCCTCTTACCTAAGAGCTTCCTGCATTTGATCTATGCATCTCAGACTGGTTGTTGGGCTTATTACCCCAGAGCAGTATGCTCCATACAGTTGTCACACTAAGCCGCTTTTAAGCTGCACACACTAATTTCTCTTGAACCGAAAGATGAAAATAACCCTTTCACCTCTTTCAGTATTACAGGGATGCCCAAGGAAAAATATGATCCGCCAGATCCAAGGCGAATGTACACTATAATGTCGACTGAGGAGGCAGCTAGTGGGAAGAAGTCATACTGGGCTGAGCTGGAGATCAGTGGTAAGGTCTGGGCTTTTGTCAGTCCGTTTTGTGCTTTGTATGTGTACTGCGTAATGTTTAGAGTGTTTGCACCTATGGGTGGGCAGTATGACGATGATGGACTATATGCTTTGCTGAGGATATCGTCAGGAACTCTGACATGTTTCATTATAAAGAGTGTAAGTAGTCCTGTTTAGTTGGATGAAGTGCAGCACATTTTGAATAGAAATCACTTTGCGGAGTATGGGCTAATATCTGAGTAGTAGTTTAAGAATCTGTACTACCGATGCATTTTGTCTCGTGATAAATATCATGTATCGTGAAAATGTCCTTAATTATCGTGATGTAATATTTTGACCATATCACCCACCCCATTTGCACCTGTGAGAGGAAGTCCATGAGATGTTTTATGCTTATTTTTAACAATGTTGACATGTCTATTGGTTATGGTAACTAACCAACTGTTTTGTCTTTAGGCAAAGTGAGGAGTCTCAGCACAGCCTTGTGGTCTCTTACTCACCTGACCGCTTTGCACATCAGTGACAACTCCCTCTCACGCATCCCTCCAGACATTGCCAAACTACATAACCTGGTGTACCTGGACCTTTCATCTAATAAGATCAGGAGCCTGCCTGCCGAGCTAGGCAACATGGTATCTCTCAGGTCAGTGACTGGTTATATGTTAGACATGTGTGCAGGCAAGAAACCTGTCTTGCTTTTGGAAGCTGGTGGTCAGTTCCACAGAGTGCTCTTTTCCCTAAGCGAGTTTTAGTGTAAACTGAAGTTGCACTGAATTTTAGCTGGACAACCTTGCTAATTCGTTTCCTCTTTGTGTTAATGACTGCCTCCCTACAAGTTCATTAATGCCACTGGATAATGGCGTCCCCGCTTCTCTGCTGCTGTAATTCATTCTGAACTGGGTGGTTACAGAGCATTTCCTGTAAAGAAAAGATGGAGTGTTCTGTTTTATATCATATAATCAGCCTTGTGCTGAGGTTTCTTTCAGGTATATGTTGTGTATGTCTTGTGTGACTGCTGTTTAAGATGGGCATGCTGCAGCGAGGGGAAAGAACTAGCAGACACAGTGAAAGGAGTTTAACAGCCATTTAGAAACTTGACATTTTGACGTTTTTCTTGTTTTGTTACTACAAAATAAAATGAACTTATGAAGGACTTGTAATTGAACATTTATTTTTGTATATCTGATGAGCAGTGATTATACACTAATCAGCCATAACATTAAAATCAGTGACAGGTGAAGTGCAACACTGACAGTATGGTGCCCTGAGCAACGTTCTGCTGGGAGATCTTGGTACCTGACATTTATGTGGGTATTAGTTTGACAAGTATCGCCTACCTACACGTTGTTGCAGACCATGTACACCCTGTTGGTGGCAGTGGTATTGTTTAATGGCAGTGCTTCCTGCCACATTGCCAACATTGAGGGCGTTGACATGGTGCACTTGATAATCCCATCCAGATTGTATTTCTGCAGTTATATGGTAATTGAACTAGTCAGGTGAGTAGCGTAATCTCATTTCTTAGATGATATTAAGGCCCAGAAATTGAATTAAGGAATAGCGAGCAAGATTTTAGCTCGGTAATGGGATTGCTCAGCGCATGTATCTCCTTACTCTGATTTCAGAGTAGGCTTGTTTCTGACGTGGGATCTGGCAACTCTGGAATTAAACGCAGCACCTGTGAAATGGTTCCCAAACTCTTTTGAGGATACTCTGAAATGCTGTATATGCTTGAAGAAATGAAGGATGACATTATTTACTTAATCAAGTTTGAAGTATGTCACATCCTTCTCTGAGATTTTTGACTGGTTGCAGAGGTTTCCCATTATCTGATTGAATGTTGTTTGCGGAGTGTTCAAGGTATTGGCTTGGCCTCCAAATTCCTTAGATCTCAGAATGAATGGGAGTACAGAGTATCTGTGGGATGTGCTGGGCAAATAACCCTGAATCATGGAGGCACCACCTCAGATCTTCTAGGACTTTAAAGATCTGTTGTTCTCGTCTAGGTGCCAGATACCACAGGACACGTTCAGAAGTCTTGGGGAGCCCATGCCTTGAGTCAGACCACTGGTGACACAAAGGGGACCCACACAGTATTGGGCAGGTGGTTTTATTGTTATGGATGATGGGTGTATATTGCCTGTCTGTCTCTCGAGATGGTTGAGATGATTCCACATGTCCGTCTTTTTGCTGTGGATGCACTGCAGCTCAGTCAGAATGCACCTGGTGTGTTAAAAGTAAATATAGTTGTTCACTGATTTGGAGTACAGTTACTCTGGCTGAACCTGTTTCTGGTGTTCTGAACTATCCAGACACACTTATCCCTCAACCCAGACCTGCACTTGATTCCTCTTCACCTGTCCTGCATTTCCTGTGCCATTTTCAACCGTTTGTGGGGTTTTATCGTGTCAAATATTTTCAGCCTTTCATAAGCAATAGCAATAACATGTCTGATTTAAAATCGGGGAGCCTGATGATGCACAGAAAATAAACTTGAAATGGAATAGAATTAACGCCACGCCCTGTAAATCAACACTGCAGTGTTGTGTTGAAGCACTTTAAATGGGTTTTCAGTGTGAGCATCCCTAGTGTATCACTTTACTGTAAAGCTGGTATATTGTTAATGGAAATTATATGCATGCTGTAATGTCTATTCGCATACATGTACATGGTCTGATAAGGTTATCCTTATTATTGGTCATATTCATTTTTCTATTTATACGCCGGTATAGTAAAGTACAGTAATTAGTTACTTACTTTGAATACTCTTATTACTTCCGTATCTGGGTGGCAGGATGGCTCGGTGGGTAGCACAGTCACCTCACAGTGAGAAGGTCCTGAGTTCGATCCCAGGTGGAAAGGCCTGGGTTCTTTCTGTGTGGACTTTGCATGTCTTTCTCATGTCTGTGTGGGTTTACTCCCACAGTCCAAAGACACACATTAGGTTAATTGCTGATGCTAAATTGGCCCTGATCTGAGTGTATCTTTGAGGCTAGCTTTGATATGACCTTGAGTGTTGATCTAACCTTATGTCTGAATGGGCATTGATGCTGAAGACGTTTAAGTAAACAAATTTTCCGTATCTGAGCTGCTGTAATTACCAGACTGGATCTGTCTGTCTTAAAACTACTTAACCCATATATTTCCTTCCCAGACACGTTAGCTGTTGTACTATATCAGTTGTAATGACAAGTGTAACAGCCGTCCTCTGGCATCCTCTGTACAAGCTATGAGATTATGATGATGAGCAGGACGTACCACACGGGTGAACTGTGTGCGCTGCACTCATCTCAATCACAGCTGATTACTTTGTATTTGTGAAGTCTATATATGGCATTCTGGGTTAGGGTTTAGTTACCAGCACAAAAAACCCTACATCTTTCCCAACACAACCACTAAAGTTAAGTGTGAATAAATATGATTTACACTGAAATGGTTTTACCCATTCTAATAATAATAAAGCAGAATCAGTATATGGCAGTCAGTGTTTATATTAGATACAGTGAGGTATGGAAAATACTGCAGTATATTGGTTATTTGTTTAATTCCTGGTACACTTAAGCATCCCATATAGCTTTGCTATATGTAGTAAGAAGTATAAGTACAGTATATAGTATGGTGGTCGGATAATGTCCAGATTGCATAACGTGCAGTTTCAAGGCCTGTATCATGGAGGTTAAGTGAGGCGTACATCTGAAAGCTATTGTAAATGCATTTGTTTAACGTCCTGCATCGAACCACAAAGGAATTCCTTGCAGATATGGAAAGTAATCCACATTTACAGTGTCCTGTGGGTGTAACGAAATAACCTGAAATAATGCACACTCATTTTAAGAAACACAAGTTGTCCTGCCTGAGCCTTCACCTCACATTTAAACAATATGTTGAGTAAAACCAGTGATACCAGATACTTCAGTGGCTTATAATAGATTTTTTTTAATGTAAGTGCCCTGTGAGTATTGCATTTGTCTTTATATGTTGTTGTTTTAATTGAAAAAGTCAAAAAGTCAACTTTCAATGTTAATGCAATCCTTTTCTTGCCCCAAGTCGGTGACTTTGGGTATCTGTGTGTGCTTGTAAGTTTTTAATGGTGGTGTTGTTGAGATTTTGCCCAAATGTAAAATATACTTTCTGTTTTCTTTCAGGGAACTGCTTTTAAATAATAACCAGTTGCGAGTTCTGCCTTTTGAGCTTGGAAAACTGTTTCAGTTGCAAACGTTGGGTTTGAAAGGTCAGTCCATATTGCTTTGAGACCGAATGAACCGTTTGTAAAGATATATTTTGTTGAAAGTTCACACTTTACACTTCCTCCAAATGCACTTGATCAAGGCCTATTGTTAGATGGAAGACTTGCATGTGAGTTTAGAGCTTTGAGTTTGTCAATTGCACACAACTAGCTTTTGTTTTCATTTGGTGTTTAATTGTAAAAAGTGAGTGCGCGTTTCGGAAGTGTCAAAATGTTCCTTTTGCTGCCCTCAAACAAAGAAAACATGAGAGTTTCTGAAAAGTACCAGCATTGGGGTAAAGCTGTTCACAGCTCATTTTTTATATAACCTAGAGTGGTGGTGATGAAATGGGGTCCATTAAAAAAAAAAATCTGTGGTTGTTATTGGAGATTTACTTAAGATCACACTTGAATTCGAACTCTAGAAAAACGTCAGAAACTCATGGTTGTGTTTAATATCGAAACTAAATGCATTTCCACATGCCACGGTGGGGGGAGAACTTACAAAGATTGGGACTACGCAGCAGTGTGGCCATAAGACAAAACACTTGTGAGTGAAGTCTGATGTGACAAAGGCTAGAGTGCATAAGGATTGAACACTGGGGGCAATGACAAAAGGGTTGTGTGGTCTGTGGGTCGGTCAAGGTAAGACAACGGAAGCCATTCCATCGTGTACAGTGTCCACTGTTAAAGATTAGAAGCAGTGTTATGATCTGGAGTTTGCTTTCTGTTAACCCCTTAAGTCTTTGGGCTGTGTTGGCAAAGACTTTGCCGAGTAGTTCAACTCTCCTGTTGTTAATAGAGATCTCACAGCCAAAAAAGTAATGTCAATCTCTGATGTTACATAGGATGTTGTGAAACAGTGCCCCCACGGTGAATGTGCACCATAATCAAAGCTAAAGGCGGTCAGGTTAAATGCAACTTTTGTGTTTTAGGTCACAGTAGACCCATTGGTGACATTACTGTGCATTGCATGTCTAAGGATTTAGCAGATCCTACACAAGAGGAAGTGGCACTCGCACAGGGCATTATTTTCAACAGAAAAAATTGTTAGTAGAAAAAACTGGTTAAAAATGGGAGATTAATGTTTTAAAAGACAATCTCCAGTTTAATTCTTTTTTTTAATTATTTATTTATCTATCTAAATCTGTAATGCCATTTCATATTTCAATACATTGGTCTTCACAAATAAAGTATTGTAAACCTGGCTTTTTTGACCAAATACTTTTTTACCTTTATTCAGACAAATTAGATTTTATTTTGATAAGCTTTTTCGTAATTGTTCATTTTGGTCGTTGATGAAAAAAAAACTGTAAGAAGATGAGCTGATATTATATAAACCAGTGCTTGTTTTTTATTTATTTTTTTTTTTGTTGCTTTCTAGGAAATCCTCTTACACAAGGACATCATGGAACCTCTACCAGGAAACCTGATGGACGCGCGGCGACTCCTGAGCTACCTGCTGGACAATCTTGCAGGCACTAAGCGTGGTAGGTCAAGACTTTGTGTTCCCATTGCTCTGTGATCACCTCCTACAGATCTGCCTTTTCTCTGTGCGGGTGGTGGCCTTTTCTCTGTTCGGGCTTTCTGATTTGGAGTGCATTTAGCTTTGGTTATCCAGGTTGTTTTCTACCTCATCTTTCTATTTTAATTATCTGCTGCTTGTTCGAGCACTGATGGAGCTGAATGAGCTGGCTTCTGTTGTTGATTTGCCTGTAGATGCAATTGTGATGTTAGTTCTCTTCTGTAGTCTCCACAGAACAGCAGCCCCCTCCTCGTTCCTGGGTTCCTCTGAAGGAACCAGACAGGACACGACCAGCAGGTGAGAGAAACATTCTTACACACTGCTATCTGACATACTGTAAGCCTTTTCAGGGATTTTATCCTAAGATGTTTGCTGTGATATATTTGCCATTGTTTATTATATGTAATGCTTTTAAACAGTCTGAGTTAGTGCACTGAGGTTCCAGACACTGAAAATGTTGTAATACCCTGCCATTATATGTATATATATATATATAAGGACAGGTGAAAATGTGCTGATGGCACAATCTTATACCTGAAATCTTTGGCTCTCTGCCCATCTTAGCCCTGTTCTCAGTGATGTGCTACAATGTACTGTGTGATAAGTATGCGACGCGTCAGCTCTACGGCTACTGCCCTACCTGGGCCCTCAATTGGGACTACAGGAAAAAGTCTATCATGCAAGAGATCCTCACCTGCAATGCAGATATCATCAGTCTACAGGTACAGTCTGCCCCCCACCACACACAAGCATAGCATTCATCACTGAAATAGAAACATAGGTTATTAGATGAGTGGTGGAACTCCCTCAGGTATGAAGCGGTATGAACCTGCTTCAGCATTTTTATTAGGGTTCTGACTTGACCTTTGGCCAGTGAGAGCAGTTGTTTAGGCAGGTCTGATTTTTGATGGCAGTAGGTCCTTGAGTGAAATCTCCAGTTAGAATTGTGTGATTGTGCATAAAATGATGTATCCATGTCCAGTACATTTTAGCGTAGCTGCTGCTTATGAGCATCCTTTGCATTTTTGGAGTTTACATTTAACAAGGTGCTGGAAACTTTCCTTAGAGATTGTGGTCCTTGTTGACCTGAAGGTGTGCAGTTGGATTCTAATCTGGTGACCGAACTCACTGTCATGCACATGGAACCAGTTAGAGAGTAGTAGCGCTTTGTGACGACTTGCGTTAGCAGGTGACAGTATCCATTCGGAGGTGGGTAAGTCGTGTTCACAAGACGAACTTCCAGACCGCCTATGGCATTCCAATGACTGTTCATAAATTTTATGGCAAGATAACTTTCCACACAGCAGCTTTAACTGCTTAAGTGAAGTATATCCAAAGACCATATACTTAAATAATTCTTTTCAGTCATCCAGTTTGAACGTCATATACGTTTATTTTAACACCCAAGATCTTAAAATCCTATATATGTAATGGTAACAACCTTTATCTACAGGAAGTGGAGACTGAGCAGTACTACAACTTTTTCCTGGTGGAACTCAAGGAGCAGGGTTATGAGGGTTTTTTCAGCCCAAAGTCACGTGCTAGGACCATGTCAGAGTCTGATCGGAAGCATGTGGATGGCTGCGCCGTCTTCTATAAGACCGAGAATGAAGTAGTTACATTCCCTGGGTCACAATTCTTCTCCCAATAGCCGTTGCTTTCTCTCAGTATGATGGCCCTGTCTGCACGCCTGACTCAGTCTTGCATGTGCCCTGAACACAGGTTTCAGCCTGGTGCTGAAAAACAGAAACACACAGTGGAGTTTAACCAGCTAAGCCATGGCCAACCTCCGAGGGCTCAGAGGTCATGCTGAACAGGGTGATGACTAAGGACAAACATCGGGGTCGCCGTACTGCTTGAGCTACGCAAAGAGATGATAGAGCAGTCTGGTTTGTTCTTAACCACTTCTTTCTCTCATCCATATGATTAGTCTTGTGCACACTACATGACTTTAATGTCAAATCACATTGCTTGCTGCAACGCCTATGCTGCAGTTTACATACTCTTGGCTACATTTACCAAATGTTTGTTTTTTTTCCTGGATATTTTAAAGTACACCTTGCTGTGATGTGTAGCAGTCTTTGGTCCTGGAAATATGGGGTAGAATAAACTCTAGTAAATATGAGCAGATCCTGAAAGCCGGTGGTACAGACTACTGCTTAAGTGGATGGATGTTACAGAACAAAGGTTCAAAACTTACATACAGCCTTAATCTAGGGCTGGGCGATATAGCCAGAACCCTCTATGGGCTCTAAATGTAGTTAGTTTTAAATGAACTGAACTCAGCTTTTAAAGTGAACCTGAAAGCGAAATAACTGCAACTGATCTCACTTCCGTTTGTGTTCGCGTTGTAAGCTACCATCAAAGAGGACTTGCTTCTGTTTCTGGTTCCCTTTAGCACTGATGAGATCTCCGACCACTTGTTGTTCATGCCACAAGTTTTAGTACACCTCTAGAACAATCTTAAGTAGTTTAAAACAAAATATTTAAGGATTTGGAATGTACAGTGTGTACGTATAGTACTGTGCAAAAGTTGTAGGCCACTATTGGATTTGTTGTTTTAGAAATGGTATTATATAACACATGGTCAACTACTGGAACCAAAATGCAAACTTTGATTTGTCACTCCATAATACTCTCTTTCGCCGATCTTCATCTTTGTGAACCTTTGCATATCTTAGCCCTTTCACCTTGTTCCCCATTCTAAAATATGGCTACTTGGCTGCTACCCTTCCAAAAGGACCATTCCTGGTCAAGCTTCTTTGGGACTGTAGAAGGGTAAACTTGGCATCCCGATAAAGCTGCCAGATGCTACTATTGTTGAAGTGTAAGGGGAGGCAGCACTAAGTACTTTAAGCCTACAAGTTTGCAGTTTAATACTGCATACACATAGCTATATATGACTATTAAGACCCAAGACTCTTGCACAGTACAGTATTTGCAGAGAAAAGTGGAAAATAAGCTCTTAAAGTAAGAAAACAAAGATTGTTTGCTATAAGAAATGTTTGGAGGCTATAATTTCAGTACTGGTATTAATGACTGATTTGACACACACTTTGCATTTATTCAGAAAATAAGCAATAATGGTGGATTACAATGAGCAGAAATGTCAAAATCATGTTTTTCAAATGGAAAATAAACAAAACATAGTTTGCCTGAGTTTACCTGCCCATGTACCTGCATAAATCCGAAGGTTTGGATGTAGCCAAGTAGCACTGTTCTGTTTATTTCTTCTTCCTTTCCTGAGTTTCCCATCACTTTTTTTGCTCATCACATTACCTTTTAGCCACTTTAATGCTTACACAGCAAGATGAACAGTTATTTATACAGAAAATGTTTGAGCATTGGCAACCGATGATAAACTGATCGAATCTTGATACTTGTTCTAGAATTGCACCCTGTTTCTTTGACAAATGAAACAACCGCTGCTTCCATGAATTGGCCATATTCAGTAACAAAACGCCACTTTACACTAAAGTGCTTAGGATGGGTTACAGCAACCCATATTTCCCATAAGAGCCCATAATTTCGACCAACCTAAACTCATGTGGTGTGCACTAGGTCTTTTGTAACTGACGATATTGTGTAATACAGTTTTAAATATGAATTGTTGATGTTTTGCCACAGGGAAACACTTGCCTAGCATGGAGAAGCAACTGCTGTTGGTGGCCAATGCCCACATGCACTGGGACCCAGAGTACTCGGACGTGAAGCTTGTTCAGACCATGATGTTCCTCTCAGAAGTGAAGAACATTGTGGACAAGGCCACGCGTAGCCTCAAGCTCTCCTCGGTGTCTGGGGAACCCAACGCTATCCCACTCGTCCTGTGTGCCGACCTCAACTCGCTGCCTGACTCGGGTAGGGTCTGTGTGCATGTTTTGGTACGCCCATGAGGATGCGCGCGCCAGCCTCTGTTTGCCTGTCTCGTTGTGGCTGTTCGTACGGCCTTATGGATATGTGCGTTTATGAATTGTGCCTAGGTGTGGTGGAGTACCTGAGCACAGGTGGTGTGGACAGCACACACAAGGACTTTAAGGAACTGCGCTATATTGACTGCCTGACCAACTTCAACTGTAATGGCAAGAATGGCACGTCCAGCAGCAGGATCACGCACGGCTTCAAGCTGAAGAGTGCCTATGAGAACGGCCTGATGCCTTACACCAACTACACTTTCGACTTTAAGGTAACTTGTGCACTTTATTTAAGTAGCAGTACTGTGTTTGTTAAGGGAATACAGGAAAGATGTAGGAACTACGAGTTGTGTCTATACCTCATGGTTCTTGAGATAGTAGTCAAAACTAGGGGTGTGTGATATGTATCGTCTTTATATGTACATCTTACATTGTGTTTTAACAATGCATGAGCTGACATAGAGTTTAGTACTGTGCAAAAGTCTTGTGCCACCATTAAGTTGACGATTTCCAGCCATACAAGACCAGACTCCTATCTCTCTTTTTCAAATAACACAGAAAAATAAGATTCTTAAAGATTATTCTAGACTTGTCGCCCTCCTCTCCGAAACATTTACTATTATGCTGTTGGTTTTTCTAATGACAGGGTGGGACTTCTGTACTACAGTCCCAATCATATTTCAACCAGTGACCAGTCTCCTCATTATATAACGCCTCAGACAGACAGGGCTGTACATCATCTGGCGTTGCAAGTTTAAAGTAGGATTAAAGTGCCACCTAGTGACAGTTTAAAGAAGGGTAGAATTTAATTGCCGGCAGGACATTTGTCACATTTTAAGCTTGGCGAGGGCGAGAGGTGAAGTTGGCGGCATGAGAGGAAATCCATCCTGCCATCACAGGTGGAGAGAGATGAGGTTGGTGAGATAATGATGCTAGACTATTTTTTTTTAAATGATGCTATGATGACCCTATATAACTTTCTCAGTCTTTATTAGAATGCAAGGAGAAAATACAGGAAATGTGTATGCAGTAATAAAAACTGTTTCTGTAGGCTAAAGTGGATATTATTTAGTGTGACCCCTCCTTACACTTGAGCAATAGCAGCATCTGGCAGCGTCATCGGGGTGCCATTCAGGATTGGTCTTTTTGGATGGGTAACAGAAACCACTTTTGTGGAAGGGGAACAGGGTGAAAAGGCTAGGGTATCCTAAGACTCGCCAAGATTTTAACGAAGATGAGTGGAAAAGATTGTGTGACAAGGTTTGAATGTTAATAATCCATTGCTCAAACATCTAATGGTGGCCTAAGACTTTTGCACAGTGCTGAATGTAGCTCATTTTGTGAAAAATGGTCAGAAACGCTCCTTAACAGTTCAAGTATTCACTGGGTCATGTAACCAGGTAGGGTAGAGCACCACCCTCACGGTCTGTGTCATTAGATTTAATTGCATTTACATTTATGTCATTTAGCAGACGGTCTTATTCTGAGTGACATGCAATTGATGCAGGCTTCCAGTCCAAGCAATTGTGGGTTAAGGGCCTTGCCCAGCAGATCCTACAGTGGCAGCTTAGTAGAGGTGGGATTTGAACCCTGGACCTGCTGGTCAATAGCCCTATACCAGGTTGTCCTGGCCGGTTTTGATCTCCGTTTAAGATTTGAGTGGCATGTTTGCTGCTGAATTGTTAGTCTAATTTATCTGCAGAGTAGAGTTGTTTGCTACAACTGTGCAGTTGTTGAGTTTGACCTTGCCTTTCTTTCTTATACAGGGCGTCATCGATTACATCTTCTACTCTCAGCCTCTGCTGAACGTGCTGGGTGTGCTTGGCCCACTGGACCCACATTGGCTCCTTGAGAACAATATCTCCGGCTGCCCGCACCCCCACATACCCTCCGATCACTTCTCCCTGCTGGCACAACTCGAGCTCCTCCTGCCCTTCACGCCCTTGGTCAATGGCCTCCACGTGCCTGGCTGCAGGTAGTTCATCGAGCCAGCAGGGGGAGCTCCTGCCCATCTCTGAGCAGGCTGAGAGAGAGGGGAAAATCCCAATGTGTACAAATCTCAATCCAATAGGAGGAGCTGGGGTATGGCTACACTTTTATTCCCGATGGATTTTAACTGACGCAGGAGTTTGTCAGTCTTATCTGTACCACAGCCTTGTTTTGTTCCTTTTCTGTTTTTGTTTGTTTGTTTCCCTTTTTTCGGGGCACAAGTTTAATGTTCTCAACCTTTTTCACACTGTATCCCAACCCAGATGGTTCTAAGTAGACCTTGTATATTTTACCTGAAGACAATGATCAGTGCTTTTATATAAAATATGGCAATACCTTTTCAGACACAAGCAGGGAGTCCAGACCAAGCGAGTTCATCAGATTTCTATTTTGGTCCATAGCACTTTTTGTGAGGCCGGTTCAGAGCAAGCAGCTAAATTTGATAGGAATTGTTAATTGCACCAGCTTCAGAGCAATGATTAATTACTCCATTCTGTCATGATGCCCTTGCTGCGTAAAGGGCTTTGTAATGAGAACGAGAGCGGACCAGGCTCTCGGGTTTGCACTCCGTATGATGCCGAGGCATCTCCTGGTGCAGCAGCTTAGCGGTGTATTTTATTCACCAGCCTCAGAGACTAAACACGCCACTGGACTATGTGGATTCCAGTGCGGTCAGAGTTTAAGAGCTGCTCTGAGACCGCTGTGCCCAGTGTTTGAATCCTAGCCCAATTCAGTTCCAAAGCCCAAGGCATTGATGTGTGTAGCAGTAACGAAGGGATCCGTGCTGAAGATCACAGCCAGGTTAGCCACCCTCACTCTGACAGGAAATGTCTTGCTGATCTAAAGGCTCCCATAACACTGTCAGGATCCAGTTGTTGTTTGTTTTGGACTCGACATGATTGTATACGACCTGATGACCTTTCTTCTTGGTGTACATACCACACGTTGTGCTCTGAATGAAAAACGATTGTATTGTAAATGAAAGCTCCATTTCTGTTTGGACCTGGCAAACGTGCAAAATGACCAGCATGTACACCAGAGGAAGAAACCAATGTTCATGTATTTGCTGTATAAATTTGCACTCGTCCAGGTTGTCATTTCCCGGTTCGCTCTGGTTGCACATTTAACGAAGCCCATTTGCTTTCCACACAGTGAAAATGTGCAGCGTTGTGCCTCACCGCTCCTTACCTTCAAGCTCACTGCCACTTCTCTCCTGGACACCACTGAGAGTTCCCTGCGCTCTTTCAGGTTTTTATGTAATAGCTAACCTGCTGTCGCCCTTTAGCTGCTCCACCAATCGGCTCGCGCGCTTTTGTTTTATTTCTACCTACCGCTTGCTCCCTCTTCAACTCAGGCGATTCCCTCGTTTTTGGTTGTTGCTCATGTCCTTTTGGATTCCGACCTTCTTACTACTGCTAGACCACGGCTGTGTCCCTCCTTGTGTTGTGCCATCTGATCTGAGGCCAAATGTAAAGCTCCCAGTCCATCTACTACTGTAAAAGACAAGTGTGGCGTCGACTTCATGCTCGCTGCGTCTGCTCTCGGCCAGAGCTGTGCGTACGTAGCGTGGTCTAGTCCTGTCGGATTCTATTACCGAACCCCGACCTACGTCGCCTACGTACTCGCAGAGGCCCGTGTGTTTTGTAAATGTTCCTTTCTTCTGTCCTAAGTTTGTCATGTTTTAAAAATGGAATGGATTGACAAGCACTTATTGTATATCACTAGTGCAGCTACCCATTTTCTGTCTTTTTATGAAAAGATACTTTTGCCGTGAGGCAGAGGTCAGTTTTAACTTCCTGAGCAGTGGTCAAGGCATTACGAGGCACCGCTGCCGGTGTCTGTTTTTAGTTCCTATCTCTCACCCCTTCTTGTTTGGGTTGTTTTTAAATCAAAAGCAACATGTCTGGTTATTATATTGGATTGCTGATGGTGTTGTCGTAGCTCAAAAGAGATTTTTGTAAAGTGTGAATAAATTATGTATCACGTTTCCTTTCTTTGACATGAATTGTGTTGATGTGTGTATCATGATTGCTATCTAATGGTTGTTTGTCATTCTTTTTCATTTCGCCTGTTTTTGCTTTTTTTGTAATACTCAGAACCAAATTTTTTGTAAAGATGTTGGCACACTGAATTATAGATTTATATGGTTGCTGACTTTCACTTCAAGATACTTTTAAGTAAAAAATACTTCAGTGAATCTAGAGAAGGTTACAGAGAAATAAAGAGCTGTCATTTTGTCACCAAATGCGATTTCTTCAGCTTTCACCTTGAGCTTTATGTGGCATCCGTCTGGCCTGATGGCGTGGATTTGGTTAGCTGTGGGTAGTATGAAGCGTAGCAGGCAGCACAGCCCTCGTTCCCTGTCCTCTGTTGTCTTTCCTCTCGTCTGGGGTTCTTTCAGAAGATCTCACTGGGAGGAAAGTGTTTAGAGTGGGAATGTAGGAGGCAGTACAGACACGTCCAGCTTCCTGAATCCACACTCGTTCCCCTGCTTCTCTTCTTTCTAGTCTTTCCTTAACGTTTCTGATTCACCTCAGCTTTTGGAAAGCCAGTCACTTCTCGTTTAGTTGTGATCCTTTGCCATATAAAGTTAATCAAACTTGGTCATTTCGGCTTTCACTGAACTTGGCAATAATGACTGCAAACACAAAACAAAACCCTGTTTTAGCCCGTCAGACTGACTAGGCAGAGATGTCTGGCTTGCCATAGATGTTCTTCATTCCTATGCTGTATTCTATTTTGTCTTTCTTTGCTCTCAGTAGTAGTCGTCATGCAAGGATTGTGTTTGATTCAGCTGGAAGTCGATACATATTTAGGTAATGTCAATATATGATGCACTGGACCAACTCTTGTTTACCATTTATGGAATACCAGCAAAACACTTGCACAACGTTTTAAAAAGAATGTTAAATATATAAATATATGACGTATATAGTTATGAAAAAAATGGCAGCTGTTTTTATTCTAATATTAGGAAGTGTTAAAAAAACCTAATGGTAAACAAGGCGTTTTGGGTTTTACTTTTTCTCCTCCCAGTTCTCTTGGTTCTCTTCTTGAATAGTGATGTGTTTATAACAGGGTCAGCTGTTTCCTCTACACCTCTGTATTTTTTCCTACCCATGGTCAAATAAAAACGACATATGTTTCAATCCCGTTTGGAGTTTTCTTGTTCCTTGTTGAGGAAAATCCGATGGAAGACGAGTCGACAATGGAGGAATTAGTGGCCTCTAGTGTTCGCAGTTTTACATGACACGGAAATGTTTTTGTGCGTACCGTGCTAACTACCCACACCCATGTTATCCATGCAGCGTGAGAACGACGTGGTTTTCTCTGCAAACATTGCTGTTTGGTCCCAGAGCACCGTACATGGTGTACTGCATCCCACAATGCAACATGATTCATTAAATAAAAGGGTAAGGAATAAGTAACTTTTGACCTCAAATCCATAGTTTATATGCACACAGTTTACAACGATCAGTCAATTATTTAAACCAAGCACAGACCCAGTATCAACGTTAATTATCTTGTTACAACAAAAGTTCTGCTCTTGTTTTTATTATACAGAGTGTCTAGGGTGGACTGGATTAGGAATGAGATCATCAGAGGGACCGCACAGGTTGGAAAATTGGGAGACAAAATTCCAGAGGGAAGACTGAGATGGTTTGGACATGTGCAGAGGAGGGATAGTGGATATATTGGTAGGAGGATGTTGGCGATGGAGCTGCCAGGCAAGAGACGGAGAGGAAGACCAAAGAGGAGTTATTTGGTTGGGGTAAATGAAGATATGCAGGGAGTTGGGGTGAGAGTAGAGGACGTGGAGGACAGGGTGAGAGGTGGAAACGTTTTAACTCGCTGTGGTGACCCCTGATAAAGGGAGATGCCGAAAGAAGAAGAAGCAGCGGTGGCTTGGTGGGTAGCATCGCCGCCTCACACAAGAAGGTCTTGGGTTCAATCCCAGGGTGGAGCGGCCTGGGTCCTTTCTGTGTCTGCGTGGGTTTACTCCAGGTACTCCGGTTTTCCCCCACAGTCCTGCACTAGGCTGACTGGTCACTCTAAATTGGCCCATGACACGTGTATTGATATAACCTTGTGTCTGCTGTGAACATGGCCATTGTTGCTGATGTGATGTTAAATAAAACTAATGAACTAGCCTTAAATTGTTTTCGCTCTGACTTTTTGGAATGTGTTGCAGGGCTGAAATGCAGGAATGGGTGTTTATTAACAAAAGAAATAAAGTTGACCAGAAAAAGACATGGAATACCTTTGGGTTTACAGTGGTGTGAAAAAGTGTTTGCTCCCTTCCTGATTTCCTGACCAAATTACCCCAAGAGAGCAGCATCGACTCATCCAAGAGGTCACAAAAGACCCCACAACAACATCCAAAGAACTGCATGGCTCACTTGCCTCAGTTAAGGTCAGTGTTCATGCCTCCACCATAAGAAAGAGACTGGGCAAAAATGGCCTGTGTGGCAGAGTTCCAAGACGAAAACCACTGCAGAGCAAAAAGAACATTAAAGCTTGTCTCAATTTTTCCAGAACCCATCTTGATGATCCCCAAGACTTTTGGGAAAACATTCTGTGGACTGACAAGACAAAAAGGCGTGTGTCCCATCACATCTGGCATAAAAGAAACAGCATTTCAGAAGAAGAACATTATACCAACAGTAAAATATGGTGGTGGTAGTGTGATGGTCTGGGGATGTTTTGCTGCTTCAGGACCTGGAAGACTTGCTGTGATAAATGTAACTATGAATTCTGCTGTCTACCAAAAAATCCTGAAGGAGAATGTCCGGCCATCTGTTCGTGACCTCAAGCCGAATTTAACTTGGGTTCTGCAGCAGGACAATGATCCAAAACACACAAATTCCACCTCTGAATGGCTAAAGAAAAACAAAATGCAGACTTTTGAGTGGCCTAATCAAAGTCCTGACCTGAAGCCTACTGAGATGCTGTGGCATGACCTTAAAAAGGCCGTTCATGCTGGAAAACCCACCAATGTGGCTGAATTACAACAATTCTGCAAAGTTTTTGCAAACACTTGGTTGCAGTTGTTGCTGCTAAGGGTGGCCCAACCAGTTATTGGGTTTAGGGGGCAATCACCTTTTCACACCAGGTCATGTAGGTTTGGATTTTTTTCTCCCCTAATAATAAACACCTTCATTTAAAAACTGCATTTTGTGTTTACTTGTGTTGTCTTTGACTAATTTTTAAATTGGTTTGATGTTCCAAAAAATAGGAAATCAGGAAGGGGGCAAACACTTTTTCACACCACTGCATACAGTCTGAATGAAATCAAGGTTAATATCAAAGCAAATGTAAGGAACGCTGCTTTTTAATGTGCATATTCCATATCATCCCAAATTCTTCTGATTTGGGGTTGTAAACACCCAAGTGTCACTGCTGGACTGAAAATAGTCCACCACCCAAAAGTGTCCAGCCATCAGCATCCTGTGAGCACTGATGAAGGACTAGAGGATGACTAACACTAACTGTGCAACAACAGATGAACTACTGAATCTGACTTTACATCTACAAGGTGGAGCAATATAACACACCACCACCACATCAGTGTCACGTTAGTGCTGAGAATGATCCACCACCCAAATAGTACCTGATCTGTGGGGGTCCTGACCATTAGAGAACAGAGTAAAGGGGACTAACAATGTATGTAGAAACAGATGGCCTACAGTCTGTAATTGTAGAACTACAAAGTGCTTCTATATGGTAAGTGGAACTGATAAAATGGACAATGAGTGTAGAAACAAGGAGGTGTACCTAATAAAGTGACAGAATAACAGACTTAAGCTTTTGACATTGTTGTCTCAGTCCCCTGATCTAAACCCACTGAAAACCTGTGCAGTGGGCTGAAGGGAACGTTTCTTGAAGACTTTTATCCAATGCTACAGCGCTAACTGAGTGTGTTAATGCTACGATCAAACTCTGTTTGAAATGAGTTGCCTGTTAGGAGTTTGTCCTTCTTTGTCTATTAAATACATAATTTTAGTTTAAAGAGAAAAGACTCATAATTCCTCTGGGTCAATTTTTAAAATGTTTTTCTTTCCTTTTTTGCAGCGTAGCAACATGTCACGAAAAACCCTGAAATATTTATGTGATTGTTTTTCCCCATATTGTTCAGCCATAACGTTACGTCAGCCTTCCACATCCCTGCACTTTCCAGAAATAGTTCGCTGGGGAACCCTTTTATTTTCACACCACTTTACTGTCAACACACATCACATCCAGGTTACGCAGGTACAGGAGTTGCTGAGCAACAGAATAAAGTCTTACTGACAGATGTTACACAGTGAGCCAGTGACGACCAACAGCAGATCATTACCATGTTTTACAGAGAACGTTCCATGCGTGTGAGGAACGAACAGTTACAAAACAAGCTGTAAATTAGATAGAGTTTTGGGTCTGATTCTGCTGCATGCTAATACATAATCTGGCCTTCCGCCAGAAGACTGTCTCCAACCTCAGAGTGTTCATGCTTGCACTGGCCTGTCCTATCCTGCTCAGCACACTTACCTTCTCTCATTTTCAGCTTAATAAAGCATAACCACTCACTGGACTTACTAGGAACACCTTGTTAGTAGCCCTTTTTTCCGTCCAGAACTGCCTTAACTCGTCGTGGCATAGATTCAACAAGGTGCTAAAAACACTCCTAAGAGATTTTGGTACATATCTGTCATGACAGTATCACACGGCTGCTGCAGATCTGTTCTGCATGATGTGAATCTCCTGTTCCACCACATCCTAAAGGTGCTCTATTGGATTGAGATCTGGTGACCTTGGAGGCCGTTTGAATACAGCAGTGGCTCTCAGTCCTGGTCCTGGCGCCCCACCTCTCTGCATGTTTTAGTGTCTTCCTGCTCCCAACACACCTGATCCAATTACTCAGCTCATTAACAACCCGTTATTGAGTTAAAGTGGGTGTGTTTAAACAGGAGAAGCGCTAAACTGTGCAGAGTGGTGGGGTGACCAGGATTGAGAAAAACTGGAATAGTGATCTCATTTTCATGTTCAACAAAACATTATGAAATGATTTGAGCTTTGTGGCATGGCGCATAGAAGATTATTTTCAGCAAGAATACTCAGGTATCCTGTGGCATTCACACGAAGCTCAGCTGGTGTTAAGGGGTCCAAAGTGTGTCAATCCCCCACACCATCACACCACCACCACAAGCCGACCTGTTGATACAAGGCAGGTTGGGTCCATGCTTTCCTGTTGTTTATGGCAAATTCTAACCCTACCAGAAGCAGAAATGGAGTCATCAGACCAACCAACATTTTTCCTAATTTTGTCCAGTTTTGGTGAGCCCGTGTGATTTATAGCCTCAGTTGCCTGTTCCTAGATGACAGGAGTGGCACTGGTGTGGTCTTCTGCTGCACTAGGCCATATTTACATTTATAGTCACATTTATAACACCCTTATCCAGAGCGACTTCCAACTGACACAACCTAACAATCCAAGCAATTGCGGGTTAAGGTTCTTGCTGAAGGACCCAATAGAGACATCTTGGCAAAGAAGATTCTCTGCAGCATACCTCGGTTGTAGTGAGTGGTCATTTGAGTTACTGTTACTTTTTGATCAGCTTTCCAGCTGGCTATTCTCCTCTGACCTCTGGCAGCAACAAGGCATTTTTTTCTGTTCTCTGGATATTTTCTCTTTTTCTGACTGTTCTCTGTAATTTTATGAAATACTTACACACACCAGCACCAACCACCATGCCACATTCAAAGCCACTTAAATCACCTTTCTTCCACATTCTGATTCTCGGTTTGAACTTCAGCAGGTTGTTTTGATCATGTCTGCATGCCTAAATGCATTGAGCTGCTGCCATGTGATTTGTTGATTAGATATTTGCATTAACGAGCAGCTGAACAGGTGCACCTAATAAAGTGGTAAGTGGTTATAGATCAGTGTTATGTAGTTTCTATTTGCTTATCCTTAATTAACATGCGATCTCATTGGAGTAAGTAGTCTCCTCACAGCTCCAGAGATCCCCAGTTTCATTCTCAGCCCAGAATACAATGGTGTGGAGTTTGTATGTTCTCCCCATGTAGGTTTTCTCCTATATTTCAAAGGCATGTTAGGTTATCTGGTCTCTCTAAAGTGTACCAGTGTGATTGAGTGTGTGTGTGTGTGTGTGTGTGTGTGTGTGTGTGTGTGTGTGTGTATGAGTGTGTGAGTTGTGCCCTACGATGGATTGGTGCCCTGTCTAGAGTTGTTCCTGCCTTGCACCCTGTGTTGCCGGCTAGGCTCTCCCACGTCCCTGTTCAGGATTAAGCAGATAAGAAAGTGAATGAATAAATGAAATAAGTAGTCTGCTTATTTTTAACATTGGATCCCTTTAGGTCTGCAGACTGCTTAACATGATGATATGGTGTAATAAGAAACATGTGGTACTAAAAAGAAAACACACTCCTTATTGCAAATCGTCTGTTAGTTATTTGGAGGTCTACAATGGCCACGTATGGGTTTTCCAGTTACAAGGGAGAACAGACATCATATTCCCTGACCAGTCTCAATTTTTATCCTCCGCATGTTTCTAATGAGGATGCTTTTTAATTGCTGAGACATGTGCATACCACACTGTGTGCCTCAAACAATCAAAACAACTTTGTGTACAAAATAGGTAATTGAAGGCAACTGGATAAAAATCTAGCCGTATAATGTCTGGCAAGAATGTAAGCAGGTAAGTGGGCACAGTCAAGACAAATCAAGTTAACTAAAGGCAGTGTAGGGCAGGGATAACAATGCAAACACCCTAGGCATGTTCTGATGTATTACATCTTTTTCTTAAGAGATGAAATGATCTCCCTCAGCTGCTTTGCATTTACAATGGTATTGAAAGGGAGAAGTTTTATTTAATAAATATGTGTTTAAAATTATGTGAAACATAAATAATGATAACTGCTATTATCATAGATACATGGTGCCCAAAAGAATAGTGGATTCACATGGCTAAAAGTTTGTGGAAGCCCATTCTATTCAAAATCTGTGATAATTCATTGACTCTCACCGCTAACAGGTTCATAGTTTAAAGCGTACATGCATTGAATCTCCAAAAACAAATGATGGAGGTAGAAAGGGATTGTACTGCACATCTCAGTTACTCTCAATATGGCTGTTCCTTAGGTTCAGACCTCCCCAACAACTCAATCTAAAAACTCAGTCCATCAGCCTGCTGCCCTGCGTGGGTTGACAGGTTTGATAATGAATTTGGCAGGCATGAACATAGCCCTGACCGTAACTTCATAAGACAACTCTGAGATGCAATGAATTAAAAGTGTGAGCCAGGGCTGAATGTCCAACATTAGAGCCTGACCTGTTTCAAAATCTAGTGGAATACCTTCTCAGAAGAGTGAAGATGAGAAAGTCTGTATACCATGTTTTTGGATGTAAAATTTGGTTGTCCATGAAGTTCTGGCCATGTAGTATATCAATGAAACAAATTCATTCCTGGCCTCCTGGTCTTTCAGCCTGTTTCCACTGGAAGCAAGCTGCTAGTGCATTAGCGACCCATTTCAGAGAAACTCTTCACTTCTATTGATTTTGGGTTTTAGTCAAAGTACCTTCAAGCTGTAGCACATTATCTTAGGGCCCCTGACATTTTATCATTTGATCTACAAGCTTGAAGATCACTTCATAATCATTTACAATTTTATGTGTCTTGTATCTGTATTGTATCTTAATCAGATTTGAACCACATGCATTTATGCTTAAGAGTCAAATGCATCTGCAGTCAGCTAGAGTGAAATTTGTTTGGTGTAACCCATGTAGTATGTAAATCCGCTCATGACTTATGATAAAAAAAATTGGTTTCTTGCATTCATGCATGTTCTCCAGGATTGTTTTGGCTTGGGATGGACATCATGCGCCAAGTGTGATATGTCATAAAGTATTGGGTGGGGTAGTCGGGTGTCTTGGAGAGACAGATGCATTAGCACGTTTAATATTTCAATATGCGAGAAACCAATTTTTGTATACTGTGCTGTCAGTAGTCTTGTAGAAATTGTTGGCAGATGTTAACTTCACTTTTTCCTCACTTAAACTATTAGGACAACTGAGGCCAGTTTTCATGTAATGTGTTGTCAATTATTTAGTCTTGTAGCCATTGTCAGCAAATGTCTGAACCTAATACATAGACTGAATGTTACTGTTTTCCCTTCTAGATTTGAAACAAAAAACAAGAGCGAGAGAAAGAGGGTTTGCTTTTTATGACTACTATCTGTGCCATTTACACAGTATGGATGCCTTAATTAGTATAACTTTAGCATAATTAAAGATTCTTGCCAAGTTCTTCATACAGTGATTATATTGATCTGTGAGTAGTCATAATGTCTTTGCTAATTGGTATAGGAAACCATTGTCTCTGGGGAAACACAAACTATGTGTGTAGATATCTTGTTTCAGAATAAGTCAGCACACTTTTGGATGCATTGCAATTTATTATGGGATTTAGCAGGAAGACCAGACATAATGAGTTCGAATGGTGCAGACAAGTGATGGGTGTTGTGACAGGACCCACAATTTCTGCCTGATGGAAGCTGAAAGAGTAGTATTGTACTTTAATTCTCAGCAATACCACTGCTTGACAGCACAAGTGCTGAAAGTTTTCTTCTTGACTGCTGAGCTCAGCAGAAGTCAGCAGTATTAGCTACCTGGGCGTACTGTCACCCAGCATCATTTCAACCTACCTGAATCTCCAGCGGAGCCTAGCTCCCCCACTAACAAATAACAGTGTCCTTGATGTGTTGCCGGCACACTGGCAGAGACAAACGCCTCCATCCTTGGCACGGGCAGATAGCCGAGCTCCAGCCTCCTCTGTCTCTCAACTCAGCCTGGAACCTCATCAACAACTCAATTTAAGACCTCACCAAAACAACGCTCTGGCACGCTGCGCATTCCTCAGAGGCTGAGATGGATGACATGAGGTATTCTTACTGACAGAAGCTAGGAAGTGGCCCAGAGGTGGAGACAGGCAATCTATCAATTTCTGTTGCATTACGAGTGAAGGCTCTCACATAGAGATGCATTGCTTGTTTTGTTCATTTGGGTGGTATCGACAATTAAGTATATAGAAGTATGGTTATTATTTGTAATGACATTATCAGTAATGGCAGCAACATGTAAATGACATATCAATTTTTTTCTTACTATTTACTTTTCAAAATCTCAGTGCTATATTAGTCAGTGCTGTTGACCTGAATGGTTCCTAAGTTTGTTGTCCAACTGCAGAAATGTTGAGGTTTTGGGAATCATTCTTTGTGAATCATCTGGCTTGTGAAAGGTTTGTACAGTAAAAGGAGAAAAACCCTTCTAAAGTGGCCCTACCAAATCTCAGGGCCACATGAAGAAAGCATAAACAGCTGCAGGAAGAAATTGTGCAACAGTTGAAGCATCTCTTAGAGGCCAAGACAGAGGCGATCCAGATAACAGGTGCTGCTGCCACACCCCCTCCTGAACCACCTTCCACTCTGACCAGCCTGCTACCTCAGAGAGGTATGGTGGGGACCTGGGGAAGTGCAGGGGCTTTTTGCTGCTACAATGCTCCCTTTTGATCTACTGCCCTCTGATTATATCAGAAGGAGTGGGAGGACCCTAGCATGGGCCATGTCTCTTTGAGAGCAAAAGGCTGAGGACTGCCCAACCAGTGAGCAAATAGAGTATCATGGACTGGACCTTTGAAAACACCCTTGGGGTAGCCAGAGATGAACTGACTGCCTGTTCAACTACTAAATATGTTTAGGCTTTGTATGGTATGTGTATTTGCTTCAATAATCACTACTGGCAAAGGACACCTGGCTGTACCTCCAATTTGTGAGTCACTCAAGTCCATGCAGTTAGACAACTCCCATGGAATCCCCAAGCAAAAGTGAGAGAGGTGTCCACAGTATGGACTGTAATTGTTCCACCCCAGCCAACCAAACTTGGTGACCAAGGAGCTACATGGGTCCCCCTCAGCGATGGGCATTTGTCTCAAAGCAATCCCCTCCTGTGTCCACAGCCTGGGGACTCGAGTTGCAGGCAGCTTCATTGATTTCATCCGTTTCATCGAAGCATGGATTTGTACCGCCAAGCCCATGTTATTTTTTGCAACACAAGCTAAATCCACGACCAGTCCTCCTGCTTGCTAAAAAAACACCCACTTACGATAATATTTCACACAGTTTTTGCCACTGCCATGTATCCACAGTTCTCATTTGGCTCATGCATTTCTCATAGTGTTGAGTTGCTCTTGTTGTGGAGTTTATGTGCTGCTCATGAATCTGTCACCTTCAGTATTTACTGAATTTTGAAGTCACATGCCCCTGCCTGCCCTTTTCCAGCTGTTCTGGTTCTTAACATCACCAATGTTAACATCACATAAATGACTACGCAGAAACATATGTAACTATAAAAGACTGAATTGAATGTAATTGATCATGCATTAAAGATTAATAAATGAGGCACAAACTGAACTCGTGGAGCACGTTACAGTAATGTCATTACTTTTTTCTGTAATGAGGTAATGATTGAGGAGCGATTCTGGCTCTTTTTAGCGAGTCAACTCTTTCGGCTCCCAAACGGTTCTTCCTTTCATTCAGTCAAGTTTAGCACTGTTTTGACTTAGGATTAGTATGTGTGCAAACGCAACTTATTCTGTGTAAGTATACTCGGCCTTATCATTTCCATAATTTTACATTATATTTGATAATAAAGATTAAATGTGAAAACATCACATAGTCCTCCAAGCATGTGCTAGACTTATACTGAACGTTGTAGTGTTTTTCTACAAATACTAAACAGACAGTGCATGTGGTATTAAACAGAATGCCAGATAGCAGTCAAGTTATCTGTTATGGTGTGTTAGGTCAACGTGACTATAGGTCTTCCACTAAAGCCCCAGAACCAAACAGCCCTTGTTACAGGGACTCGAACCACAACCGCGGGGTTTCCCAAAATCAAGTCTAACATCAAGTATAGTGAACTTTACTTACTTACTATACATGTTTAATGTTGCTGCTACTGCTACATTTATTTATAAATAAACGATGCAACTTTTTTTTACTTTTCTGATTTGTTTCCAGTATATACAGTGGGGCCAAAAAGTATTTAGTCACCCACTGATTGTGCGAGTTCTCCTACTTAAAAAGATGAGAGAGGTCTGTAATTTTCATCACAGGTACACTTCAACTATGAGAGACACAATGAGAAAAAAATCCGGGAAATCACTTTGTAGGATTTTTTAAATATTTAATTGTAAATCATGGTGGTAAATAAGTATTTGGTCAATAAATTTGGTCCAACTCAATACTCAAAAAAAGCAAGATTTCTGGCTCTCACAGACCTGTAACTTCCTCTTTAAGAAGTTCTTCTGTCCTCCACTCGTTACCTGTATTAATGGCACCTGTTTGACCTCGTTATCTGTGTAAAAGACACCTGTGCACAGCCTCAAACAGTCAGACTCCAAACTCAAGTTTGCCAGAGAGCTTATAGATGATCCAGAAGAGGATGTGGTCAGATGAAACCAAAATAGAACTTTTTGGTAAAAACTCAACTGGAGGAAAAAGGATGCTGAGTCGCATCCCAAGAACACCATACCTACTGTGAAGCATGGGGGTGGAAACATCATGCTTTGGGGCTGTTTTTCTGCAGAGGGGACAGGACGACTGATCCGTGTTAAAGGAAGAATGAACGGGGCCATGTATTGGAGATTGTAAAGCCAAAACTTCCTTCCTAAGTGGAGCATTGAAGATGGAACATGGCTGGAGCTTCCAGCCATACACTGTCCCCAAACCACACCCTCGGCAATGAAGAGTGGCTCCGTAAAAAGCTTTCAAAGGTCCTGGAGTGGGCCTAGCATTCCCAGACCTCAACCCCATAGAACATTTGTGGAGGGAGTTGAAAGTCCGTGTTGCCCCCAAACATCACTGCTCTAGAGGAGATCTGCATGGAGGAATGGGCCAAAATACCAGCTACAGTGTGTGCCAACCTGGTGAACTTACAGGAAACGTTTGACCTGTGTCATTGCCAACAAAGGTTATGTTACAAAGTATTGAGTTGAACCAAATTTATTGACCAAATACTTATTTTCCACCATAATTTACAATTAAATTCGTTAAAAATCCTACAATGTGATTTCCTGGATTTTTTTTTTCATTTTGTCTCTCATAGTTGAAGTGTACTTATGATGAAAATTACAGACCTCTCTCCTTTTTCCAAGTAGGAGAACTTGCACAATCAGTGGCTGACTAAATACTTTTGGCCCCACTGTATGTGTGTTTTAGAATGTAACTTAAAAGTAAAGTAATGAGATTACATTTGCCAGTATGTAATAAGTAAAGTAATGAGATTACATTTTAGTTGTAGTCAGTAATAAGTAATCGATTACCTTTTTGAGTAACTACCCCAACACTGGACACAAACACAGATGGGCCTGCCAATGCTACAGTATGCTCCTTTGTCACTGTCTGTGAAATTCTTTTAAAAGGACTTTTAATGTAGAACATATTAGTAAAACTAAAATCTCTAACAAGAAAGAACATTATGACTAAATAATTCAAATTCAAACAGTAAAAAAGTGCTTGGCTGACACAACAATCTAAGATGTTAGCTCACCACTCTGGCTACCCAGATTCTAGTCCCCTGGTGCCTTCTGGCCAGGTAGATCCTCAGATGCAGGGCTGATTGGCCATGTCTGAGGGAGGGGAGGCGAATGGGTGCTGCAATTGTATCTCTCATTATCATCTTCACCCACTACACCTCAACCAAGGGAAATCCATCCTGAAGTTCAAGGTGTGTTGTGAGGATATTTTAGTTGTCATCTATGGCACATTATTGGCTTAAGGAAGGCAAAGCTGATTAAACACAATCTCTATTGTTAAAATGTTTTTCAAATAAATTCTATTCTATATTGAACTTTCAAATGCCTCTCAGTGCTATCTAATTATTTTCAAGGTTATCAGATCTAGCACAACATGAGGTGATTTATTCATTTTCCTAGGGGAAAAAATACTGATATTAATTCATGCATTGATTAATGTCATGGGCTTGCTTTATTCACAGTGTCAGAATGATCAGTGATAAACAAACCTATTTCTTAAAGCACCAGGGGTTCTTTGAACCTCCAATTCCCCTCGTGTTTGAGTCTATTTCATTCCTTTCCAACATCACACTTGTTTGATCATCGAATTGGAAGCAGTGCATGTGTCACTAGCTGCCAGAAAAGAGTCTGCTTCTGCTTAAGCATCAGGCTCCGACGCAGAGTGTGTTTGTTGTACGCTGTTATATACTCAGTCTATAGAGAAAGAAGGAGAGCCTATGGAAAATAGAAATCTACTTTCATTTAGATTTACTGCATCAAATCTGAAATGATTGTTGGAATGTGAATGCCAGGAGCGGCTATTAAATCATCTTTTGCTGTTCTCTAGGCTTGTATGTCTAACACTAAGTGAGACAGACCTTGGGGCTCTCACTGTCTTACATGGCTGGGCTGTACTGAGAGTATCATGCTTGAAGTTTAGCTTAAGCATCGCTCATTTTTCTCACCAACCTCTTGTAGAATGCCCATTTCCCTTTTATTCTAATTGCATCTTGCTGAAACTGAGCATCAAAGCAGCCACCTTGTCTGTGAGACATGCTCTAATGAGGTGTGCTGATATTGTCATGCACTTCACTGCTGATCCACATTTGAGATAGATTCCTCTTGTTACTGCCATAAGATTTCAAGCTGTCCCCACAAATTATGCGTTTTGCACTTTTTTTCCCCCTCCAGCATTGCCTTGACTAATAAGGTTGACTCGTTGCTGCAGAAGGTGCAGAAGACCTTGTGGGCCTCCTGGACCACAGAGGAGTTGTGCAAATTTAGCATATGGCTGCCCAGTGGGATTTATTGTGTGTTGCAGCAGGGAGCTGTCCTGATCTTGGCCCATTAAGTAGCAGAGAGTGATCACCTTTATCTGACCCTGGCGAGAATCCCATCCAAGCTCAACTAGTATCTTTTATTGTGAATAAAAAATGCTGTGTATGCTTTCCTAAGTAGACACATTTCACGTCCTCTTTGGAATGCAGAGAAGCTTTGCAGACACTTAAAATATGCACTGCTTTTGATCTATTGTATGGCAAAAAGCCATTTTATGTCTCTGTATGTTTTTAGGCGTCCATGCTTGCTTGCGGAAGCATGTGTGCTTAGGCTCACTCTCATAACACTGCGGTTTTATTAGTGCCTGTAGTCATTTCTGGTTCCATAAATGTCATTGCATGGCCAGGCAACCGAAAGCAGGCTCTATAACACTTTGAAAAAAACTTAATGGACCCTCTGTAAAGTCAGTTGTTCCAAGCTATTAAACTATTTTGAACTCATTGCATGATTAAGGAAAAATTAATTGCTGGTGAGTTGATAGAAAACTTGTCTATGGAAGAATATCTTTAGCCCTGATCAGGGGATCAGACTGAAGCACTGAAGCACTGAAGCACTGAACCTATAGTTTTCTGCTACCCACATGGTCACATTAATGTTATCACTAACTCTATATCGAGAAATTCATCTTTTTCTCCAAACTCAGCCTGATGGGGAGTGAAGACAATTCCCATGGGGGCGGTGGGAGCAGCAGAGAAAAGCCAGTGATTTTTTCTAAAGTATAGGCATTCATGACTAGGTGAGAGTTTATGTCAAATGACACGTCACAAAGCTAAAAAGTGATAACTTGGAGATGAAAATTATAAATGGCCCCTGCATGCAGCTCAATGTATTTATAGTCAACAATAAGCACAGCACAGGGAGATTTTTGATATTTGATCAATTGGAAAAGCCTTTTATCCCACACTGGAGTAATTAGTTATAGCCTGTTTTGACAATTATTTCAGATATGTTAATAATGAATAATTAGGGCTGTGCTAAAAATCGATACAGCAATATATCACGATAGTAATAATCGTCATATACACAGATCTTCAGATCAATGAAGATTTGATTTTCAGATCAAAATATCGATTTTTTTGAAGGAAGAAAAAGCACTTTTTAAATGGGCTGAAAACTACGATCTCCGCTGCTGTAGATGTCGCAGTACAGTGTTTTGACTCAGTTTCTCTGCTGAATGTGATGTGGTGTATTAAGATTATACACCGTAACTTGTATTTCAGATGTTTTTATATTTTCGATGAACTATGTGGAATATTGCAATATATCGCAATATGTTTCGTATCACAATGTATCATGATATTATCGTATCGTGTCCTACAGTGGGGCAAGAAAGTATTTAGTCAGCCACTGATTGTGCAAGTTCTCCTACTTAGAAAGATGAGAGAGGTCTGTAATTTTCATTATAGGTACACTTCAACTATGAGAGACAAAATGAGAACAAAAATCCAGGAAATCACACCAGGCTGGAAAGAGTGAATCTACAATAGGAAAGCAGATTGGTGTGAATACATCAACTATTGGAGCAATTGTAAGACATACAAGACCATTGATAATCTCCCTCGATCTGGGGCCCCATGCAAGATCTCATCTCGTGGGGTCAAAATGATCATGAGAACGCTGAGCAAAAATCCCAGAACTACATGGAGGGACCTGATGAATGACCTGCAGAGAGCTGGGAACAAAGTAACAAAGGCTACCATCAGTACACACTACGCCGAGAGGGACTCAGATCCTGCAGTGCCAGGCGTGCCCCCCTGCTTAAGCCAGTACATGTCCAGGCTTGTCTGAAGTTTGCCAGAGAGCATATGGATGATCCAGAAGAGGATTTTGAGAATATCATGTGGTCAGATGAAACCAAAATAGATCTTTTGGTAAAAACTCAACTCATCGTGTTTGGAGGAAGAAGAATGCTGAGTTGCATCCCAAGAACACCATATCTACTGTGAAGCATGGGGGTGGAAACATCATGCTTTGGGGCTGTTTTTCTGCAAAGGGGACAGGATGACTGATCCGTGTTAAGGAAGAATAACGGGGCCATGGATCGTGACAGGCATGTGAAGATTGGAACGTGGCTGTTTCTTCCACATGACAATGATCCCCACACAATACCGCCTCGGGGAGAGAAAGGGAAGGAGGAGGAGTAGGGGGGGTATGGGAAGGGGAAGGGGATATGCGGGGAGGTAGAGGGGGGAGTGGTAGTGAAAGGAATAGGGGCGATGAGAAGATTGGGGGGGCGGGGGAGTAGGTGGAAGAGAAGGGCGGGGGGAGGGCGAGGGGACGAAGGAACAAGCGGGAGGGGCGATGGCGGGTAGGGAGGATGAAGAGAAGAAGAACGGTGAAGCACTGAGGAGGTAGCACGAAAAGAGAGGGAGAAGGTGCAGGAAAATTAAGAGAGTTCGTAGTGACCGGGGATAACGTAAAAGGGCTATGGTAAACTCAACTCATCGTGTTTGGAGGAAGAAGAATGCTGAGTTGCATCCCAAGAACACCATATCTACTGTGAAGCATGGGGGTGGAAACATCATGCTTTGGGGCTGTTTTTCTGCAAAGGGGACAGGATGACTGATCCGTGTTAAGGAAAGAATGAACGGGGCCATGTATCGTGACAGCATTGAAGATGGAACGTGGCTGGGTCTTCCAGCATGACAATGATCCCAAACACACCGCTCGGGCAACGAAGGAGTGGCTCCGTAAAAGCATTTCAATGTCTGAGTGGCCTAGCCAGTCTCCAGACCTCAATCTCATAGAAAATTTGTGGAGGGAGTTGAAAGTCTGTGTTACCCAGCGACAGCCCCAAAACATCTGCATAGAGGAATGGGCCAATATACCAGCTACAGTGTGTGCCAACCTGGTGAAGACTTACAGGAAACGTTTGACCTCTGTCCAACAAAGGCTATGTTACAAAGTACCGAGTTGAACTTTTGTTATTGACCAAATACTTATTTTCCACCATAATTTACAATTACATTCTTTAAAAATCCTACAATGTGATTTCCTGGATTTTTTTTCTCATGGGTTCTCTCATAGTTGAAGTGTACCTATGATGAAAATTACAGACCTCTCTCATCTTTCTAAGTAGGAGAACTTGCACAATCAGTGGCTGACTAAATACTTTTTTGTCCCATTGTATGTATCATGAGGCATATCATATCGTGAAGTCCTTTCCAATACTCACCCCTATGAATAATTAGTCTTATTTTAAAAATAATTGACATATTTTTTCTTTGGCAGTTTCATAGTAGACCAGGCACACTGATCTGTGTCACCTGACCACAGACCAAGCTCTCAACCTGAGGAGCATCTAGACTCGGGAGCCCGACCTTGGTGAAATACAATCATTGTACTGACCTGGGGTTTTTCTTGTCTGGACACCATTCATCGGTCGCAGGCAGGACTATATGGTCTTGTCCAGAAACCAACCGTCATCCAGGAACGCCAGATCTTATGCCACCTTAAAACTAACCATCGGACTTGGAACCACCAACTTCTGGACTCACAGTGGCACCCGTACACAACATTTAATGCAACTCCATAAACAACAGCCTTACCATGCCTTAGGCAAGATATGAACCAGTCATGAACCACTCAGTAAGTAGAGAACTGGGTTACAGCGCTGTGCTTCCTGGTTTGTACCCTGATGTGCCTCCATGGCAAGGAAAATTATCCTAGTCCTAAAGTTGGCTATATGTTAGATCAGTTGGCATCTTTAAAGTGTCCCAGTGTGAGTGAGCGAATGAGTCTGCGTGTTCCCTGCAGTGGACTGAGCCCTGACGTTTTTATTGGATTAAGCCAGGATGGAAAAGTGAGTGACTGATCTTAGTATGTTTGCAGGTTTGTGTGCCCATTGCCTTGATCTTCAAATCAGTCAGAATCAAATATATGTACACATTTTTCATAATTGTCCTTAAATATATGGATGTATACTTCAACAGTCTCTGATTGTTCCAAGTGTTTGACCCCTATACTGATTTGATGATTGATATACAGACATTTTGTCTCTGAAGCACTTGACAACGCTGGAGGCACCACTGAGCCTTGAACTCTTGTGCACTTTAGAGCTTCTGCTTCTGCAAATTCTTCTTGATAACCATGGTGAGTTTGGAACAGGTCATAGATACTGTGGGAAGTCTCCAACTTTCGTTGTTGAACTTAAAATTGAATGCATTCTTTTGTCTTATAGTCTTGCTCATGAAACAGCAGCAGCCTTTGTCCAGAATGCCCTTGATTAATCGTGTAATAAACACACAATAAGCTTTTCAAAATGAGTTTCAGGCTTTATAAATCACACTGGTTATGTTAAATAAGTTGGACTCCACTCTTTTGTACTGTAGTAGAAATCCCCTGCGTATTCACAAAAGCAAACCCGCAAAACAGACATTCCTTGTCGCATAACTCCGGTAAATTGTCCTCTGTTGAGACTGTTAGTGTTTATGTATGTATGTGGAATACTCCAAGCAACATCTCAGTGGCTTATGTGATATATGAGTATGCTGTATGTGTGTGTGTTTGTGTTAGAAATGGATCAGGGGGTGGGGGAAGCAAAGGAAAGCATGGGTTATGGTACTGGGAGTAAATGTGAAACACACGCTCTGGCGGGACACACTGGCTCGACCGGGCTGTGTTCAAGAGCCAATGATGACGCCAGTTAACCTCCAATATCTCCCACTTATACACTACAAAGCAGTTCAATCCCTCTGTAGGGCTTAGCACGCTTCCTCCAAGTCCTATTTATCTTTCCTCTGAGATCAGGGCTACATTAAGGTAACAAGTTAGGATTGCATGTCGGCAGTGGATGTGTCGTATCCTGTAGAGTCAAAAGCCTTTAGTGTTGATCTTACTTTAGTGAATGAATCATACGCATATCGAGCTGGGCTGGCAACTAGCGATCAGGAAATTAGTTTTTTGTTGAACATGTTATCACATATAATAGTCTCTTTGAGCTTTTGAGCTTTTAAAATGGAAAAATAAATACTTGTTAGGGAATTTGTTTAATGACACAGACCAAATGGCGCAAAGGGTGAAAATTATAACATACTGTAAAACCCCATCACAATATTGGAGTTCATATTAAACACCTGACAGATCAGCGTAATTGCATCATAAATATAACAGCTAATCTTCTTTCAAATATGAAAATGAGGGCACCGGTTTACCAGGGGAAGGGGGTTGGGCCATTTTCCACTTATTCTTATTCACATAGCCATAAAATCTAGTCCAGTCTATCTTCTTCTGTTTCTCACTTCATATACTCTCTCTTATTTGGATACACCACACTGGATGCAACTTTCCCCTGATGCTTCTTGCATGCAGGACTGTGTCCCAATACTTTTGGATGTATGCTGGGCCATGCCCCAGTACTTTTGTCTGTCAACAGAGACATGTCCCAAAACTTTTGTCCGTGGTCAGGGTTGTATCCCAATACATTTATCTGCGTGCGGGGCCATGTCCCAATACATTTGGATGCATGCAGGGCTGTTGTTTTCTCCTATTATGTTTGAACACTTCATAATAGGGAAGGTACAGTAGAGAAGAAGGTAGTGTTTATGCACAATATTACAATATTATTATTATATTAAAAGTCCACAGCAATACATTTACAGCATTTAGCAGACACCCTTATCCAGAGAGACTTACAATTGATACAATCAATCCAAGCAATTGTGGGTTAAGGACACGACAATGGCAGCTTGGCAGAGGTGGGATTTGAACCCTGGACCTTCTGGTCCATAGTCTAGTACCTTAACCGATAGGCTACCACAGTCCAAGATCCACAATACAAGAGGTTAAGGTTGATCCTCGCCTCTGGTTACTGTCTGTGTGGAGTTTGTCAGCATCTCACAGCATCCACATGGACACTCTCCAAAAACAAGCCAGCCAAATTTTCCCTAGATGTGAAAATGAATATGTGAGAGTATAAAACCCTGCAATATACCACTCTGTCCAGGTGGTATTCCTGCTTTCTCGTTCTCAGGATCAGCATTGGACTTAAGTAGTTGAGGATGAATCAACTTGACAAGTATTATAAAATAATTTATGTTGATTCCTCCTCAAAGTCCAGGACTTTGACTTGGCCATTACAAAACATCAAGTTTACTCTTCTTTAACCAATCTTAACAGTATAATGGCTTGTGAGCTTAGGATGGATGTTTTGTTACATGACCCATGTTTTCTTGAGAATCAGTTCATGGAGAAATGTCCTGAGACGTTCACTTGCTGGAATGTAGTCCTTTTCTTTCTTAAGACATAATCATTTTCAAACACTTATTAAAACAAAATGTTCTATTTTGATTTCATCCACCCACAAAACGTTTCTCTAAAAAATCTTCTGGCTTTTCCACATGATCTTAATAAAATACAGGTGGGAAACAATGTGCCTTTTGGAGAGAAGTGGCTTTCTGCTTGCAACCTGCCATGCACATCATTGTTGTTCAGTGTTCTCCTAATGACGGACTCATGAACATGAATATGACATTTTGAGAGAGGACTTTAAGTGCTTAGATGATATCCTCATAGACTAGTACATGCCTTGCTCTTGGAGTGACCTTTGTTGGTTAACCACTCCTGAAGAGGTGGGCAATGGTCTCAACTCTCCTGCATCTGTGCTCAATCTGATGATGGACTTGTCTAAGAGTCCAAAGACTTTAGATTTTATTTTATGATGTTTTCTAGCCTGATGAACATCATCAACTCTTTTTCAGAGATCCTCAGAAATTTCCTTTGTTCATGTCATCATACACTTACGTTACAAAGATCAGACATCAATAGATCCCTGCTCATTAAAAAAAGCAGGATGCCCACTCACACCTGGTTGTCAACCCACTGAATGAAAACACCTGGTTCTAACTGTAATTTCACCTAAAAAAAAACATCTAATCTTTCACATACTTTGCCACTCTCAGATATATACTGTACAACCCCAAATCAAAAACAGTTGGGACAATATGGAAAATGCAAATGAAAATATGCAATGTGTCTTACCTTTACTTTGACTTTTATTTCATCGCAGACAGTATAGACAAGACAGTTCATGTTTTGTCAGGTCAACTTCATTTGCTGAATTTCAGTCCTGCAACACATTCCAAGAAATGTTGGGATGGGAACAATTGATCACTAGTAAGAGAAAAAACCTAAATAATGATGTGATTTCAAGCGTTATGTCAACAGGTGATTGTAATAATGATTTGGTACAAAATAAGTATCCATAAATAGTCTTTGATGAGAAAAGATGGGCAGACTATCTCGAGTTTGTCAACAAAAGAAGTCTTATGTTAACAATGTCCAGAAGTGATGTCGACTTCTCTGGGCTCAAAGGCATCAGGGATGGACCATCACACACTGAAACGTGTTTTGTGGTTAGATTAATCAGTATTCCAGATATTTTTTGCAAAAAAATGATGCCATGTGTTGCCAAAAACGCTTGATGAGGTTTAGGTCAGATGATTTTAGGGGAAAGTCCATGACAGTCAGATTCACTAATAATGTTATGCTGATTATATGATTTGTAATGATTGTATTACATTTGAGTAAATGCAAAACAGATGCATTTTCACTAATTGTCTTAGAAGTTTGACCTGTGCTGTATATGCAAGAAGCTCCCTTGTATAATATTGAGATCTGGTGACTGTGGAGATCATTTGAGTACAGTGAACCCATTTTCATGCCCTCCTGGAAGGAGCCATTGGACGATGGGTACACTGTGGTTATAAGGGGATTGACATGGTCAACAACAATACTCAGGTAGGTTGTGGCAATTGGTTTTAGGGGGCCCAACGTGTGCCAAGAAATTATCTTCCACATCATTACACCACCAGAGGCCTGAACCATTGATACAAGGCAGGATGGATCCATGCTTTCATGGATCCATTTTTTTTTTGTTTACACCAAATTCTGACCCTACCATCCGAATATCACAGCAGAAATCAAGATTAGGTAATGTTTTTCCCATTTTCTACTGTCCAATTTTGGTGAACCCATGCAAATTGTTAACTGCAAATTGCCCTTTTATACCTCAGTTGTAATGAGTTTCTGTTGCCTTTCTATCAGCTCAAACCAGTCTGGCCATTCTGAGGACAATGGACAAATGCTTATACAATGGACATGCATGTGTCAGAAGAAGGTCATCTGGCCCATTAACTTTCTTGTAGAACAGTATTTATGCACCAATTATCTGGGGAAGTGACGGCGCTAGAAGAAAAGTAGGTGGAGAGAGTGCGATGCTGTTGGCAATATTCTGCTGGGAAGCCCCTGGTTCAGGCAATCTTGTGGATGGTATACCAGGCTGTCATAATGTTTGCCATTATATTGTGTGCGTTTGTGTGTGTGTGTGTGTGTGTGTGTTAATCAGAATGCAGTGAGCTTCATTAATGAGACAGAGGCACAGAGGCTTGATAAGGCTTTTTAATATACATGGTTAATATACATGAACATCTGTTTTAAAGCTCATTCCTTGGCATAAAAGTTTAAAAGTCTAAATCCAGCTTGGTGTCCCTTCTTTCCATCCTCCCTCCAAGGGTAGCCACAACCCTTGATATACTTTCCAGGATATGACCTGATTCTTAAATGTATTTTTCAGCTACCTTATGTGACATCACTGAGATTCAATTTTATTTTTGATTCAAACTAAGACCCAGAGGCAGACACTTGTGTGCTCTCGAATTATTCACCAACCAGAATACCAGATGTGGGATGAACATGGAAGCTGAAGATGGTAAATCTATCATCTGTTATAAAAGAGTTAGGCTTGTCTGGCTAGCTGACAGAGTAAACATGAAGTATTTAGATTAAGCCCTGCTCTGCATTCATAGCAAAGTGCATATTTTTAACACCACTGAAATTTTTGGAAAAAATATAAGCTTCTATGATTGTCTTTATGCCATCGAATCAGAAATCAGTTTCTACATTGTCCTTATGATTTACTCAGTCAGAACATTCTCCTTTCTTATTTTTCTAAATACACCAGCAGTCAGAAATAACTGCAGAAGTACGTTTTTATTACAGTAATGAACTGGCATCCTGTCTAAGGCTTGCTTATGCCTGTGCCTTGTGTTCTTCTGGCGACAGGTGCCCCATGGCTCTGACCATAGCCCTGACCTTACCAGGAAAAAGCTGGGATAGAACTTAAAAAATGCTTACATTCATGAAATCATTTAAAGAAGGATAACCACCACCAGTTAACCCAACTTCTATTTTTTTTATATTGTTATTTACAGTAGTACCTCGGTTCTCATCATTAATTTGTTCCAGAATGCTTGCTGAGAATCGAAAATTTTCCCATAAGAAATGAATGTAAATTGAATTAATTTGTTCCAGATCCCCAGAAAACCCACACTGAATAAGGCATTATATGCAATAATGGAGTTGTATTGTACAGGTGTGCTCCTGATTACAAAGGGGATTACACTCCGACAAATCCATCATAAGTCAAATATAACATGAACCAATCAGTTTAACATGTTGTTGGTAGAGCTATAGTGTATTAATAGCAGAGCCTATGATAAGTATCGATAAGTACGTTAATATTTAAAACACACATTAACAAAACAGTTGGTCAAAATTCATTAGCACAGCAGAGCTTATTTTATAATAAGTGTTGAAAAAATCTCATGTCATTTAGTGAGTAATGTAATGAAAGTCAAAAGTTTAAAGCAACACACTGTATTGGTGGATTCAGGGCACTAGCATAGCTGCTAATGCTAACTGCAGCCTGTTCTGGGCGTCTTCGGGAACATTAACTTCCTTCTTTCTGTTTTGATTGGCAGTCAAAACAATCCTTTTTAGGACACATGGAGACTTATTTGCACTAAGAACACAGTACTGTAGATGTAAAAACAAAGGAAAAACTCGATGAAAAGAGCGGAGATTTTCTCTGAGAAACCGCTATTGTGAATTGTGGCTGAAACAAGTTGCCGTGGCTCAACAAGAGTACCAAGCAACCGACAAGAACTGAGACAGATCTTTCTAGTCAGAATGCATTGAGAACCAAATTAAGGCCAGTTCTCAGGTGGGTCGAGAACCAAAGTACCACTGCATTTGTTTTTTATTTATTAGTGTGGTTGCTTTGGTTGGGTCTTTATTTACCATGAATAAGATGGAAACACTGTGCTCAATACTCATTATGAATTACATTATCTAATCTAATAGTGTGGGAGGACTGTTTGTGGCCTAGTGATTATAGGTGCAGGCTCTATGAACCAGAAGGTCCAGGGTTCAAATCCCACCTCAGCCAAGCTGCCACTGTTGGCTCCTTGAGCAAAGCCCTTAAAACCCACAATTGCTTGGATTGTACGACTGTAAATCAATTGTAAGTCGCTCTTTTCTGGATAAGGGCGTCTGCTAATTGCTGTAAATGTAAATGTAAATGTATCTGTATAGATTGGCCAGTCACACATACTACCACTAATGAGTCGCCCCCCACTCAATTTTGTCAAGCCCCAAATCCACAGTAACATACTAGGCTTGATAGGCACCATGCAGTGTTTGTTTAATTCAGCACCTTCAGCAGCTAGGCTAAAGTCAATGGGTTTATTGGTAACACTTTTCCCACGCAGTTAGAGTTTTAGGCTATTTGTGTGTGTATGTTCCCATGTGCGTCGGAAGGTGGTTACTGGCATTTTTTGGCAGCCGATCCGTATACATTAAACATCTTCCTGTACCACCCCAGTTAGAGGTGGTGGCTGTTAGTGAGAGTGAGAGCACAGAAAAAAACACAGTGGGGTCAATTGAAGGACTATAAGACTATAGAGGGAAACAGGCACAAGAGACAGGCACAAAAGCTCAGAAAGAGGCCAGTCTGAGTAGGTTTAAAACCAGTACTTGAGTACATGAAGCAGTTCATTTATGAAAGATGGTTTCGTTGTAAGGTTAATAAGGCTAGAGGAGGAGTCACAAATATTAATAAGCCACTAAAAACAATGTAGTTTTGTACTCTTCATGTTTGTATACATTTGGTTTTTGTATTAAAAGCCGTTTTTTAAGAAAATTACAGTTTTGAGCGGCCGCCAACCAGTGGCTCGGTGGGTTAGCAGCGCCACCTCAAAGCAGGAAGGTCCTGGGTTCAATCCAGCCGGCTCCCTTCTGTGTGGAGTCATGCATGTTGTGTCTGTGTGGGTTTACTCTGGGTACTAAAGGTCTAAAAACATGCATGTTAGGTTAATTGAAATTGCCATTGACTTGATGTGTGTATATAATATATATATATTATATATATATATATATGTACAGTGGGGTAAAAAAGTATTTAGTCAAGCCACTGATTATTTAAGTTCTCCTACTTAGAAAGACGAGAGAGGTCTGTAATTTTCATCATAGGTACACTTTCAACTATAGAGACCCAAAATGAGAAAAAATCCAGGAAATCACATTGTAGAATTTTTAAATAATTTTAATTGTAAATCATGGTGGAAAATAAGTATTTGGTCACCCACAAACAAGGCAAGATTTTTGGCTCTCACAGACCTGTAATTTCTTTTTTAAGAAGCGTCTTCTGTCCCACCACACCCTTACTTGTATTAATGGCACCTGTTTGACCTCGTTATCTGTATAAAAGACATGTATACAGCCTCAAACAGTCAGACTCCAAACTCAACCATGGCCAAGACCAAAGAGCTGTCGAAGGACACCAGGAAGAAAACTGTAGACCTGCACCAGGCTGGGAAGAGTGAATCTACAATAGGAAAGCAGGTTGGTGTGAATAAATAATCAACTGTGGGAGGCAATTGTAAGACATACAAGACCATAAATAAACTCTCCCTCAATCTGGGGCTCCATGCAAGATCTCATCCCGTGGGGGTCAAAATGATCATGAGAACGGTGATCAAAAATTCCAAAACTACACGGAGGGACCTGATGAATGACCCTGCAGAGAGCTGGGACCAAAGTAAACAAGGCTACCATCAGTAACACACTACAACCAAGAGGGACTCAGATCCTGCAGTGCCAGGCGTGCTTCCTGCTTAAGCCAGTACATGTCCAGGCCCGTTTGAAGGTTTGCCAGAGAGCATATGGATGATCCAGAAGAGGATTGGGAGAATATCATGTGGTCCGATGAAACCAAAACGAACTTTTTTGGTAAAAGCTCAATTTGCCGTGTCTGGAGGAAGAAGAATGCTGAGTTGCACTCTATACCTACTGTGAAGCATGGGGGCTGGAAACATCATGCTTTGGGGGGATCTGTTTTTCTGCAAAAGGGACAGGACGACTGATCCGTGTTTAGGAAAAATGAATGGGGCCATGTATCGTGAGATTTTAAGAAGCAAAACCTCCTTCCATCAGTGGAGAGCAATGAAGATGGAATGTGGCTGGGTCTTCCAGCATGACAATGATCCCAAACACACACACTCGGGCAAAACGAAGGAGTGGCTCTGTAAAAAGCATTTTCAAGGCGTAAAAATTACAGACCTCTCTCATTTCTCTAAGTCGGGGAACTTGCACAATCAGCAAATCAGTTGACTGACTAAATACTTTTTTGCCCCACTATATATATATATATATATATATATATATATATATATATATATATATATATATATATGACTAGTCTTGATGTAACCTTGTGTATAGAGGTAACTTTGTGTGTATGATGCTGAAATGCTGCTGATATCGATGTTAAATAAACAATTTATTATTGACTGCCAGTGTATAATTATTGGTCATATTTAGCGAAGGCCATGCAGTTAGATGACAGGGACAAGAAGGCTGAGATGAATGCTGTATGATCTGTTACTGCTGCTCTGACCTTCACTTTGGATGAGTCTGTTTTGTCGGTCACGTTTGAAAAAGAATGCCTCATAATTGTAATCTAGACCTTCCATTGCAAAAAAATCTGATCCACTGTGAACTGAGAACTGCTTTGCTATGGCATTCAATGCCAATGGCTTTTTACATGTTATTGCTTATCCCTGCATAACCTTTGCTGGCCAGGGGGACCTGTAATTGTACTTTCAGATGCATTGCCCAAAGGAGATGGCTCGAGAGAGATGTGCTGACAGATAGATGGCCTGCATCTCTCTTCCTTCTGAGCTGCATTCATTAGACATTCATCAAATTTCTCTGTCTTTCAGAAATTCGTCATCCTGCCATACGACGTGATTTATTTCACCAATACACTTGTTTCAGCTCATGGCACTGCAATCCCTCCCATTTTGCCTCAGACTACATTTTAAGATTATACATGGAAAGAAGCTGTACATATTTTTCAGGATATTTTATTTTTTCCACAAGGCTGGAGAAATGACAGATGACAAATTCTTCACAGTAACAACAACGAAAAAGGAAATTAATCCCATCACAAAGACATTACAAAATGTGCATACATTTTGTATCCAAACACATGCAGATTTATTCTCCTCAGAGAATGCCGTGGTCAATAAGGAAAACGCCAGTTCTGAGATTACACCATCAGAAAGGGAATCTGAATCTTAATACATGGTGGGGGAACGACAAAGGCTTATAAGCTTATTTTCATTTGGTAAATTTTTGCTTTTATTTTTTCTTTCAACACTTTGAGATAAAAGTTGAATCTTTGAAAGAAAAAATGAATCTTTAAAATTTTTTTTCAGAGTTGTGAGAGAGCTGATGCCTAGCTGGCGGCCATAGGGTTGCAAGGCAGGAACGACCCTAGACAGGGTTGCCAGTCCATCAAAGGGCACATACACTCAAACACTCATACGCACACTCACACACTAGGGGCCACTTTAGATACACCAGTTTAACCTAACATGCATGCTTTAGACTGTGGGAGGAAACCAGAGTACCCAGAGTAAACCCACACAGACACAGGTAGGACATGACGACTCCACAGAAAGGACCCAGACCGCTCCAGCTGGGGATTGTACCAAGGACCTTCTCACTGTGAGGTGACAGTGCTACCCACCGAGCCAAATTATTACATACACTTCAGAATTTATTAGTATTTTATATGTTCCCCTTTTTGCTAATGACAGTGTGCGCTTGAGCTGGACTCACAAACTCCATAACACTCAGCAATTCTTGATCTTCTTTGAACTTCAGGCAGTTGTTGCAAAGCTTTTCTGAGGTGTGTTTTTTTGTCATTAGTCATTACCCTCCTGCACTACGAATCCTTCTTCACAAAGATCAAAACAAGTACAGTATTTTCACTAGTGGTATCTAAATTTGGGTCCCCACTATATATTGTGCCATAAATAAATATATTAAATATCATTATATTTTTGTCATGCCGCACATTCTTGTTAAATGGACAAATGTGAGATGTCCTAACATGCAAGCAATGACCTTTATGAATACATAGAGTGACTCAAGCCCAAAAAATCTGAATTGTTAACACTAGCAACTAGTGATTCAGCCCCTCATATTGCATCATGGTCAGATACTTTAATGTCTGAAAGGCAGTTGCCAGGAGAGGGAATCTGCAGACAGCCGACATCTCCTGGGGTTTGCCATGCAGAATGATTGATAGAAAAACCAGGCCACCAGTATCTGTCTAGATGGAAACAGGTGAGGAGAGTAATACAATGGGATTACACAGAAAAGCTTCTGCCTCCTGGTGACATCTCTGCATGTTGGAATGTGAGCAAACTCTTGGACTATAGAAAAGACAGAGGATAATATTAGAACTAGTCTATTCAGATCTCCCTATGAATACATGCATAGAGAAATATATAGCTTGTCTGCAACATTATGCAGTACATAATTTAATTATGAATACCACAGTGGCACTCAGCAAAGCACCGTGGTGATCCAGGTTCTAGTCCAGGTGGTTCATTTTAGTCTGGTCAGTTGTCATGCACTGGCATGATCGTCTGTGTCTGTAAGAGGGGAGGCCAATTGGTTAATCACCTCCGATGCTGTAACTGTGACCCCTGTTGGTGCTGAGATGGCCTGGTGCCCACGCTTACGTCTGCGTCCTGTATTCTCCAGGGATAGGTATTGTAAATAAGTACCACAGTGGAATGTAAACATGCATACTAAGAAAATGTACAGAACATTATTTTGATGAGTGAATGCGGCACCAAACTCCAATAATATACAATAATATACACCATAACTGAACACTATCAGAGGTTGCTAGGCAGGATTTTGTATTACTGATGGCCACATAAACTGCTGTCTGAATTTCAACAACTCTGAGCTTTTTTTAATCCCAACTTTAAGACAAATGAGATGTATTTCTGGAAATATCAACTGAAGCACTCACAGAGCCTGCTCATGTCTGTAGTGGACTGGGGAAGAGAAAAAAGAGGGGAGGGGAGAGGAGAGAGGAACTGCCTCCAGAGTGCACTTTGCAGAGTGGGCATTCCGACTCACTCGACTGATTCGATTCTTTGGAACACATGAATCAAAGTCTGCTAGTTTGGATTCATTTGATTCACCAAGAACTTCAGAGTGACCTCAGAGTACATCTCATTCACAGTATCATAGTGTCACATCATCGATTCCCCAACCTATTTCATAGCTATTAAAGAATTCAACCGTGATTAATGCTGCTGCTTGTAGCCAGAAGCCAGAGTTACAGTCAAGTCGGTGCCAGTAGGTTGGGTGTGGCCCAATGACTGAAGTCACTAATTAGGAAGGTTGTGAGCTCAAATCTCTACTTTACCAATCATCCTCCCTTGAACAAGTCTGTTGGTCCTTAATAGTTATTTGTTCTGGACGAGGGCTGAGCAATAGAGGGTTAAGGACAAGTCAGTAAGTTAGGTTCAATTTATTTCAGTCCAAAGTCAACATTGTGTGTGGTGCCAAGGAAAGTTTAAGAACATCCCAGGGCTTCAGAGATGCTTTATGGCTGATTTACTTTCTCATTCAGCATCTTACAACCTGAACAGTTAAAAGTTATGGGTTAAAGGTCGTTAAGGGCCCATCAGCAACAGACCTGAGTCAGGATTTATACTCACCACCTTCCGATTAGTAGTCTAGTGCGTTGAATACAGTCACTTTACCAATGAGTGACCATCGTCCTTGGATTGTAGTAGGTTGTATAAATTTTGTATATACTGTATGACAGGCTGGGCCACTGCTTCTGAACTCTATCCTTCCCCTGGACACAATGCTCAAGGAACTATAATTCATTTTTCCTCACTCTTTCTTATTACCGTTATGGGACCCCTGGGTAGCTTTAGTCATTTTAATATTGATAAAATGTGATGGACTGGCATCCAGTCCAGCACATGTTTATGTCTGTGCTCTGTGTTCTCCATGGATAAGAGCAATGCTACCTTGAGGATAGAATGCCCTTCTTTAAGACAACAGAGACATTGCTACTTTTCAGCCAAGTGCATAAAGGACCCTTTCAAACATACACTCTCAGGAAGAATTCAAATGTTTTTAACACACGTAGGACTTCGACAGATGATATATAAACCAGAACAGTAAATACAGCATGCTAATGATATAGCCATTGAAATGCTGAGTTGGCAATAAAACTCAAGTTCCTTCCTTCCTTCCTTCGTTCCGTGGATAAGAGCCAGTAATCCTGACAAAGAAAAAGTTGTATAAAACGTTAACAAATAATAAATGAAGCCTTTATTTCTGTAGCTTATTCTCACATTCGAGCATGCAGCCTTGACAAATCCAAAACAAAAGCTTAAGGTCAAGTTGAATGCAAAGCATAGACGACCGAGTCAAAATGAAGTTACAGCCCCAAAATGCAATTCAGTTGAATTGTATTTCATTTATTTTATGTAGCCCTGTAATCAACAAAGATTGTCACTAAGCAACTTTATAATAGCTGAGTGTAGACAGTGGCAACACATTTGTGAGATGCATGAGGAAAAACCTCTAAGAAGAAAAAATATTTAAATAAGCCCTAATTTAAATTCCACTGCCTCAGTGACGCCGTACAATCATACAAAACGGAGCATTGTTAATGTACATTTAAATGAGGAACTTTCGATTCATTTAGAGTCGGCTCGCTCAAAAGAGTCGTTCAAAAAAGAAGCGATTCATCCCGAATCGCCCATCACTAGTTTGCAGTCGGTCGTCCGCGCGCGCTCTCCCTCTCTGACCTGCCATGGATGTTCCGCCTGCTAAATATGCATTTTTTATTCTTTTACTACACTTTCAGCACACGGACGCTTTGTATATCGCCGACAGCATAGGTATGTCCACAGCTTTCGTGTTGTTTATAATGTTTGTACTATTAATTTGCACTTTCAGTCTGGAATGCCGGGAGAAATAAGGACGTGAAGAGTCGACACGCTGTAATCGTTCTGGCGTTATTTAAATCTAGTTGTTTTAAATGACTCGCGGTGTAGTGCGCGGTAATGAAAAGGGTAATGCCCGGAATGTCAGCAACCTTTGCTTGCTCTCCAACTTTTTTTCCTTTTCTCTCTTTCCTGAGTCACAGTCTCGGATGTTATAGGAGTAACTTTGGAAGCTGCACTGTAATCCAATCAGAGAGCATTCTGTCCGTTCGTGTTTGTCAGTGTTTACTTCTTTACTGCGTTTTTAATAGTTGAAACTCACTGAAATCTCCATGAGGTGCTTCCGAGAGTGAAACAACTGACGGAGGCAGTGTTTTAATATTCCGCATAAAATGCAGGCATTACTGTCATTTCTCCAGAAGCCAATACACTCCTCCAGCAGGCTGTGCTGCACCTTTGCTCTCCCAGCAGGCGCTCAGGTGAATGTGCTTGCATATGCATAGGACTCACTCTGCACCCCACATAGCACCAGACCAAAGAGAAGGTGACATGGCCGTACTCACTGTGAGAAATGCATGGCATACAAAGTCCAGTTTCCTTCATGCAACATTTAAGCGATGTCTCAAACTACTGACTGTGGTATCTCGGTGGTTTAGGATTAAGTCTGCTAATCCCAACAGTTATAAGTTCAAATCCCAGCTCCACCAATCCTTGAATAAGGACATCTGTTATATGTGAAGCCTTTTAAGAAGGACAAGCGTGCAAGAACAGTTTTTGATTTATGCATTGACAAGAACGTTGTCCTCTAGTGCTAAGTGTGAAGGATGCTTCAGTGTAGAATGCACTCACGGTCTATGTGTGTGTGTGTGCCACTGGCAGATTCCCTGCAGCATGTCCTGAGGGAGTACGCCCTGGTGAGGCCGGCGAGCGTGGATGCAGACGGCCGCTTCCTCACCCACGCCGTCTCGGCCCACCGTCTGAGTGGGCTGCAGCATCTGCACCGGCGCAGGAGGAGAGACACTCAGCAGCACAGAGAACAGGAAGCAGAGCGCCGCGAGACGCTCTTTTACAACGTCACTGTTTTCGGACAGGAGTTTCATCTACGCCTGAGGCGCAACTCACGTTTGGTGGCTCCAGGAGCAACTCTGGAGTGGCATGAGGAGGATAACCAAACCCGGACAGAACCCCTCTTGCCAAGTGACTGTCTGTACGTGGGCCATGTCACTAATGTACCAGATACCTCAGTGGCCATCAGCAACTGTGACGGGCTGGTGAGTGAATAATTGTTGTTTCAGAGCTTGATCTGGATCCAGTTGAATATTGATGATTATGATAATAACACAGTCCAACCCCACTATCTGAAAAAATAAAAAAAAACAGTTTGGATAGCAAATATTCATATATTCTATTCCAGCATGTTGTGGTCACTTTCTTTCAGGACTGTCAGGATAACATTGTTTTACTGGTGACTTTTGATTTGTCTTCTGGAGTATTATCTGTGTACTGGGTGGGGCTTCGTCTTGCTTCCATCTCCTCCCTTCTCATGTGTCAGCCTGTGTGTGACTTCTTTGAGGCCAAGTTTTCAGATCAGCATTTGTTATAGTGAGCTACGGTATTGAAGGGTTACGGTATTAAAATACCGCCCACATTATAGAGGCAAATCAGATAGTGGAGTTAGACTGTCACATCTCTTGTATATTGTATAGGGAGCATTTCCCAAGCTCAAGGTCACATTGCAGTTTGGAAGATCATGAATACATAAAAACAAACAAAACCAAAAAAACCCATAAGCAGTCATCATATTAAAAAACAGCAAGAAAGGGAAAAAACATAGAAGTACATATATTAACATAAAAATGGAGGTTATGACATTGCATAATGTCACTGAGAAGAGGCATGCAGGTTAGGAATAGAAGCAGACCTAGAATATATCCTTGAGGAGCATCATGTGCAAGGGGTGCACTGGATGATTTATGTTTCTTGATAAAAACGAAGGATTTACTGTCAGGATTAAGTAGACCAGGAGAGAACTATGCCAGTAATGCAAATAGATGAGAAGAGTTGAATCTTTATACAAGTCTTAAGGGCGTACTCACACACTATACCTGGTTGCCATGCACCGTGCCAGAACACAACTGTCCCCCCTCACCACTCCCCCACTGCCCTGTGCTCACATTGCCCTTAAATGTTCAGGGCCTGAGCACACTTGGAGAAATTTATTCTTGCATAGCACAATTGTCTTTATGGTTGTACTTTGTGGCTTTTTGGAGTCGGTTTGGGCTTGCTCACACACAGTACCCTCGTATGCCGCGATTTTCATCTATTCGTGCTACACATAAAAGAAGATTTTTATGGAGGCAGCTAACGTTGTGTTCCCTACTCATGCCCAAGCCCACCTCTTCAAGCATGCCTGAGCGTATCACACTAAAAGAGCATGATCACGCGAGCCACACTTTGGGGGTCAAATATGCTAGGGCATGGTATGGCTTGCCTATTGTGAGTACAGCCCAAGTCATTGTTTTACAATCAATACTGCTCATTACATTCACTTGTGTGTTGGTTTTGTCTTGGTTCTGTACAGAGTAGGTGCAGTGGTATTTGTCATGTTCTTTCAGTGACACACTGTTAGACAATTAGTGCTGTAAGTTTGTGCTATGTTGGCTAACTGAACATATTATATAAGACACAAGCTATTTAAAGCCCTTGTAACTGTGAAGATTTAGTTAATTAATTTAGTTAATTTAGAGAATTTAATTAATTAATTCATTCATTCATTCCAATTTAGGTTCTCTGGGAGCTGCGGTCTACCTGGTAGCACAGGGCACAAGGGAGAACTCCTCCCTAGATGCAACACTCACTCACTCACTCACATTGGGACAATTTTGAGACACCATTTCCCCTATCACGTGTCTTTTAGAATGTGGGAGGTATCTGGAGTACCCAGAGGAGACCCACAGAGACACATTGAGAACAAGCAAACTCCAGTAGAGATCTAGTCAGGGACATTATTTTTTGTTTGCTTGTTTGGTTTATTTAAACGTAAAAGTTACTAGTCATATATATATATACTCAAATTGGGCCAATTTAGCATAATCAATTAACCTAAAGCATGTCTTTGGGTTGTGGGAGGAAACCGGAGTACCCAAAGTAAACCTACAGGGACATGGGGGGAACATGCAGACTCCATACAGAAAGGACCTAGGCTGCTCCACCCTGGGTTCGAAACCACGACCTTCTTGCTGTGAGGCGACGGTGCTTCCCATTGAGCCACCGTGCCACCGGTCATGGACAGTAATAGAACAGGGAATCTCTGAGGCGACAGATGGCAGTGCACCACTGGTCCATTCGGAATTAGATTAATATAGAAAAAAGTAGAACTTGAGTACATTAGTGGCATGAGTACCAGGATACCGTCAGCATTTCTTTAATATGGACAGCTCTATTGTTTTTGACTGTGGGAAGTCACTAAACAAATTTCTAAATATTTGTACCCATTTTTCTCTCTCCTGCAGTGTGATTGTTTTATTTTCTATAACTAGTAATTAAAAGAGTTTCACAATGTGTCTTCACTATTTGTTGTGACTTTGTTAGCAAAACTAAATATGTGAAATATTTTCAAGTATTTAGATTTTTTTTATTTTATTTGCCAAATAGTTTCCTTGTTTTCAATTAAGTGGTTCAGTCTCTGACTGGTTGAGTCTGTCTGGCTAGTCCCAGCAGTCAGATATAGTATAATAAATCTATATAGTCCCCTCCACCATTATTGGCTATTGGCACTCCCCTGAAGATAAAGCGTTATAAGAATTTGACCTTTTGTTGAATTAGCTTAATTTCACACTGAAGAAATGAGAAGACCTCAACCTTTAATTAAAGTAAATTTAGACTGGAAAAATCCCCCATCAAGAAATAATTATTTTTAACAAAATCACATGCCAAAATAATTGACACCCCTGCAATTAATACTTTGTACAAACCTCTCTTGGCCAATAAAATAGCACTTAGTCTTCTCCTATAACATCTTATAAGGCTGGCGAAGAGAAGAGCAGAACGGGGCACTAGATATCTTTCCTCTTTGCGGAGTCTTTCTAGATCAAGCAGTGTCCTAGATGTGCACTTTCCTCTTTAGTTCAAGGTTGTCATCTCAGAAGCTTGATTTTGTGTTCAATAAACCGTTTTTGCGTTGATTTCTGCGCAAGTTCTGGATCATTGTTCTGCTGAAAGATCCATTAATGACACATTTTAGTTTCTTGGCAGAGACTTTGATTTAAAATGTTTGATGCTATGTCTGTACCCTAACAAGGTTCTCAATGCATTTGGAGGAAAAACAGCCCCAAGACATCATAGACCCTCCACCATACTGGGCATCAGGTTCTTTTCAGTGTGGTCACCAGTTCTATGCCAAACACAACTTGAGTGTTTGTTGCCAAAAAGTTACATTTTCATTTCAAATGACTATAAAAAACAGTTCCTGACAAGTACCAGTAGCAAACTACATGCATGTACATTTGTGGTTGTATGACAGAAAAAGCTTTTTCCTCGAAAGTGATCCAAATAATCATTTAGCATGAAGTGGTGTTTGATGGTGTTTTTGGAGACTTAGTGATGCCTAGATGCTACTTTTCTCTGTAATAATCCAGCAGCAATCCTTGGGGTTTTGACTCTCACTCACTGCCACTCACTGTGTTCATCTTTCTCACAAGGTCCTGGTCCAGCTAGGGCAACTGTAGATATGGCCATTTTCAGCTGAGAATTTACTCAAGCTGCCATGGACCACATAAGTTTGCGCACGATCTGATGATCCATGTTATCCCAGAATGTTATATTTCGCAATAATCCAAAGAGTATCTTGTGATTTTACTGGATTGATTGACTTTCTCTGTCTTCAGTTGTCCCCGTAAATGCTTTGTGTTGGGGAAGCATACCAAAGTCTAAAACATTACATTCTGAAACCTATGTTTTTAAGGATTCAACTATTCATTCAAATTAAGTTGATTATGGGGTGGGTGATATGGTAAAAATATATCACAATATTAAAAGACATTTTCAGCTACACAATATTTATCATGATGCATGTGATCGTGGACAAAATGCATCAGGAGTGGCAGATTTTTTAAAAATATACAGTGGGGCAAAAAAGTGTTTAGTCAGCCACTGATTGTACAAGATCTCCTACTTAGAAAGACGAGAGGGGTCTGTAATTTTCATCATAGGTACACTTCAACTATGAGAGACAAAATGAGAAAAAAAATCCAGAAAATCACATTGTAGGATTTTTAATAATTGTAAATCATGGTGGAAAATAAGTATTTGGTCAGTAACAAACGTTCAACTCAATACTTTGTAACATAACCTTTGTTGGCAATGACAGAGGTCAAACATTTCCTTTAAGTCTTCACCAGGTTTGCACACACTGTAGCTGGTATTTTGGCCCATTCCTCCATGCAGATCTCCTCTAGAGCAGTGATGTTTTGGGGCTGTCGCAGGGCAACATGGACTTTCAACTCCCTCCACAGATTTTCTATGGGGTTGAGGGGTTGCAGGATCTGAGTCCCTCTCGTGTTACTGATGGTAGCCTTTGTTACTTTGGTCCCAGCTCTCTGCAGGTAATTCATCAGGTCCCTTCGTGTAGTCCTGGGATTTTTGGTCACTGTTCTCATGATCATTTTGACCCCACAGGATGAGATCTTTCGTGGGGCCCCAGATCGAGGGAAATTATCAATGGTCTTGTATGTCTTCCATTTTCTTACAATTGCTCCCACAGTTGATTTATTCACACCAACCTGCTTGCCTATTGTAGATTCACTCTTCCCAGCCTGGTGCAGATCTACAATTTTCAACAGCTCTTTGGTCTTGGCCATGGTTGAGTTTGGAGTCTGACTGTTTGAGGCTGTGGACAGGCGCCTGTTATACAGATAACGAGGTCAAACAGGTGCCATTAATACAGGTAACGAGTGGAGGACAGAAGAGCGTCTTAAAGAAGTTGTTACAGGTCTGTGAGAGCCTGAAATCTTGCTTGCTTGTGGGTGACCAAATACTTATTTTCCACCATGATTTACAATTAAATTATTAAAAATCCTACAATGTGATTTCCTGGATTTTTTTTTCTCATTTTGTCTCTCATAGTTGAAGTGTACCTATGATGAAAATTACAGACCTCTCTCATCTTTCTAAGTAGGAGAACTTGCACAATCAGTGGCTGACTAATACTTGTTTGCCCTACTGTATTATCCCCTACTTAGTTAAGTGATTTATATTCAAAATGTGCTGTACTTTGTCCAGTTAAACAGGACTAATTATAGTCTTTACAATGAGACATTCAGTTGGTCAGTGTTCTTTAAGCACTGACGATAAACTTGATATGTTCAAATAAGCATATTCACAATTTTATCACGGTACCATAAAATATTGTCATATTGCCCATTCCTAGTTGATTATGATTTGTATTTGAAAACGTTTTATTAGGTTTAAGAAAAATGCCAAATGGAACCCTAAAATGTAATTAATATAATCATTATACAATTCATTGCTATGGTAAAATGCATGTTGCTCCATAGAAGCAATATTTAAAAAGCAGTTTTATACAATTTCTTATACATTTTCCTGTAATATTTTGGTAAATATGTTCTTTCCTTGTTTGCCACTTAAAGTCTCAAAAAGCAGGTTAGTTAGCTGCTGTATCTTCCTGTAATTTCACATATCTCAGTCTTTCTCCAGCACTCATTTGAGCATTTATCACCTCGCATCTCGTTCGTTCACATGTACAGACTTTTTTTCTTGACACTATTCCCAAACAATACAGTATAACAACTATTTATATAGTATGTACATTATATTGGTTAGTGTAAGTAATACAGAGATGAATTGAAGTAGACGGGAGGATGTCTGTAAGGGATTTGAACAGCTGAAGATTGTGGTATCCGTGTCTTGGAACCAATCCATGGATACCCAGTGCCGACCCTATCTGGCATTGATATCAATGGATTGAAAAGGGGCATCAATATTATTTGCACTCTTACAGACCTCCTTAAAGTTGATGTGGTTTGGGCATTGTGCACTGAGACAGGGTGAGGCGTGATCCTGCATTCTTGCTCTGTTTCTCTTTGATGCTGTCGAGTTGTGTCTGGAGGCTAGTATGCTGACGGCTAAGCAGCTGCTGTTGATTTACAAACACCACAAAGTAACACCACAAAATAACACAGCCTTAATCACAACATGAGGCAGGAGCATTGAACTCCAGTCATTGGCAATCCTTGACTAAAGCGGGGAGGGAGGCTGACCCGGTCTGGACATCATAACGTGATTGAATAACCAGGACTTAGTGACATGCAGTGGAAAATAACAGACTCTCAAATTCAGTTATATAAATATTATGAAATATGAGATATTTATGTGAATGGATAAAAGCTCATAACTGAATGTTAAAAATGAAAAATCTCTTTAGATTAGGCATGCTTTGTAGCATGTAGCGCATGGACCATGTTACCTTTTTTTTCTTAAATGCATCTAGCTGAGATCATGTTCAGGCTGGTGTGACCTCACGCATGCTGGCTCGTGTTTTCACCTCACATAACTGCAGGAAGAGTGGCACGGAGTGTGCCAGCCTTGGAATGAACTCAGTAATACACACTCAAATGCACACACAAATACACAGATACACATACTAATAAACTTGCCTTCCCGAAGAAACTACCAGATGCTGCTATTGCTGAAGTGTAAGTAGAGGTCACACTAATATTTGCCACTGTAGCCTATAGAGGCTGTTTTTTTTATTTTTATTTTTTCTATAATACCGCATACAAATTTTGTGTATTTTTGTATTTGTTTTCTCCTAAAGAAAGCTAAGAAATTGTAAGAAAATTAAATTAAGAAATTATATATGGTGTTTATACCCTTGCTAAAACAATGGTATATCTAATAGTGGAATAAGAATTTGGCACAGTATTATATATAGTGGTGCTTAAAAGTTTGTGAACCCTTTAGAATGTTCTATATTTCTGCATAAATATGATCTAAAACATCATCAGATTTTCACACAAGTCCTAAAAGCAGATAAAGAGAACCCAGTTAAACATGAGACACAAGTATTATACATGGTTCTTAACTTATTGAGGAAAATGATCCGATATTACATATTAGTGAGTGGCAAATGTATGTGAACCTTTGCTTTCAGTATCTGGTCTGACCCCCTGTGCTGCAATAACTGCAGCTAAACGTTTCCTGTAACTGGCTTGGGGAGGGTAACAATGGTCTTGAATTTCCTCCATTTGTACACAATTTGTCTGACTGTGAATTGGTGGAGTCCAAGCTCTTTAGAGATGGTTTTGTAACCTTTTCCAGCCTGATGAGCATCAACATCTCTTTTTCTGAGGTCCTCAGAAATCTCCTTTATTCATGCCATGATACACTTCCACAAATGTGTGTTGTGAAGAGCAGACTTTGATAGATCCCTGTTCTTTAAATAAAACAGGGTGCCCACTCACACCTGATTGTCATCCCATTGATTGAAAACACCTGACTCTAATTTGACCTTTAAATTAACTGCTAACCCTAGAGGTTCACATACTTTTGCCACTCAATAATATGTAATATCGGATCATTTTCCTCAATAAATAAATGACCTTTTATAATATTTTTGTCTCATTTGTTTAAACTGGGTTCTCTTTATCTACTTTTAGGACTTGTGTGAAAATCTGATGATGTTTTAGATCATATTTATACAGAAATGTAGAACATTCTAAAGGGTCCACAAACTTGTGTGAAAGTCTGATGTTATAGGTCATATTTATGCAGAAACTTTCAAGCACCACTGTATATACAAGCACTTCTTTCTTATAAGTCTTGACAAAATTGGAAAATACAAAGCAAGGCATCTATGATACTCCTCAGTACTGAATCTCATCATGTTCCAAGTCACTAGATTCTCTTTTTTGAAAATTACTTCAGCTCATCCCAAAGGTTTTTAATAAGTGGGACTGTGGTTTTGGATGGTTGTATCTTTTTCCTGTGGGAAAATCCAACTACGACGAAGATTTCCATTTAAAATCTCCTGGTACATAGTCCTTGATGCTATCCAGTCAAACATGGTTTCCAGTGCATTTAAGGAAAAACAGCCTTACAATGTCATGTATCCTAAACCATACTTAGCAATAAAGATTAACAATAAAGCTATTTAAGCTATAGTGGTGCTCCAAAGTTTGTGAACCCTATAGAATTTTTTATATTTCTGCATAAATATGACCTAAAACATCAGACTTTCACACAAGCCCTAAAAGTAGATAAAGAGAAACCCGCTAAACAAATGAAACAAAAATATTATACTTGGTAATTCATTTATTGAGGAAAATGATCCAATATTACATATTAGTGAGTGGCAAAAGTATGTGAACCTCTAGGATTAGCAGTTAATTTGAAGGTGAAATTAGAGTCAGGTGTTTTCAATCAATGGGATGACAATCAGGTGTGAGTCTACTGAATGTCCAAGGCTGCATTCACACAGCAGGCAAAGTGGCCCACATCTGATTTTCTCACCAAATGCGAACCAATTTTTTTTGGGTTTTTTTGCAAACTAGATCCAACATTTGTCTGAATATTTCACGCTCAATGCTTCACGTGAAAAGCTTTCCCAGAAGTTTGGATCTTTGGTTTCTTTAAACTTTGCCTTTAAGCTTTTTAGTTTCCTTTGACTCTGCAGTCATGTCCACCCGTGGGCACGCTGGAAATTTCCTCAAATACGGAATTACACAGAAGTTGTTGAATTCCGATATGACAGAGTTCCATTGCTGCACATCGGATGACATATGACAGTGGCCCAAATTGGAACTTAAAGTATTAGCCTAATTGTAGATTTAGAGACCTAACGAACCCATAATGCTGTGATCTAATGCAGATTTCCAACTTTAATCCTTTGAGAAATGTGTACATCTCCAACCATCTTCATTACTGTGAGGGAAGCCAGGCATTGTCTACAAATCTTGATACTGGTACCGATGCGATAGCTTGAATTCAGTTTAAATACTGATGGTCAAATAGCTAGCTAGCTAGCCAGTTGATGTTAGTTTTAAAGTTAACAGAAGTTGGATATGTTCTCCACACAGACAAATCTGTGTTTAGGCATCTCTGGTGCTGATGACAGAGTGGTGTGCTGGTCTTTAAGCAGTAGTTTTCTTGACGGCGAATAATTCCATGTTTCCTCAGATGTTTCATGAAACATGTTGTTGCTTTTGGCAACTACTACCTTAAGGAGTTTAGTGCACCAGGAACTGTTGTTGTTTACTATAGTGAAGTAAAGCCATACTTTATAGTGCTGTGACATGCATGTTTACGCGCTGTCTGTGCGATAAGGTGATAAGATACACCTGTAGGATTATTCTTTTGTTGTTTTTGTTTTTATTCCTAATGATCCTTGGCTGTCAATTTCTTCCTTATCTTGTTGTCTAAACTCTAGAAGATCACAAAGCAGGGACATCACTAGATATTTATGAATGGGGGGGCTAAGCTTTTACTAGGGGGCATCTAGAGGTAAGTCCCATAGAAGAATTTAAAATGTCTGAAAAAAGGTTTGCATTATGAAACATGCTTAAAATTAAAAACATAGGCTACAACTATTTGGGGAAATTGCCTTATAGCAGCAAATGCAAGTGTCTTTGAAGAGACACGTCATTTAAAGTTTGTATTAGGTCACTAACCACCATCAAATATTGAGTCCAATCAAGGATAGTCTCCTTAGTATTTCTTACCTCTGCCTTTTGTTAACAACTATTTTTTATCACGCACTAATTAAACTTATTAGAATAGTTTATTTAAACTGTAAAAATCCTCTCCTCTAAGTGTCGTACATCCATCTATAGGTAGAAGAGTAATACTCTCGATAATAATGAAGAGTATTGAAAATAAGACTACAATTTATTGAGACTTTTTGGTACTCTGTTTTCATGACCCAGCCCTAACTTTTATTGGGGTAAAATACACCTGTCCTCTTCTTTGCAGTCTTAACCTTTCCTAATTATTACGTCAACACCTTATGTGGCCATTTTCAGTCATATTTGTGTGCCTGATTATAAAAGTAAATAATATTATCTAATTGTACTTGTGTGTCCCCCAAGTTGATGAATGAATGAATCCTAATATTCTGATGCCTGCGCCTTGCCAGAGCCAGGGTGAGCTGTAGCTGAGCATATCCCGACACACATAACATTTTTACAGTATCTAGCGGACTCTTAAATGTACACAGTGTACAAGCACGTTCACTGTGCTGGCTTGCATTCACTCAATGTTTCGTGCCAAGGTACATACCAATCCCTAATACACAACGTTTCCTTAACTTTGTGCTACTTATATTAGCAGCACCTACAATTAGTTACTGCAATATCGTAGTTATGTGATGCCTATTGAGATGTTGAGCTCAGTATCGTCATCACCGCAGTTGTTAGTTGTTTATTAAATGCATAGTTCCAGTTGATTGACTGAGCCACATGGAATGACGGTGGAAGAAACGGAAACCCTTTTGTCAAAGGATGGAGTATACATTAGCCATTATTTTGCCTAGCAACCAACATTTACATTAAGCTCTTATCAACAAACAGATTACATTTTATAAAAGCAACAAGAACAAGAGAGGCTGTGCATTATTGTGATTAGATCATGGGTAAGGGGGGATTTAATTCCTTTTCGCATCGGAACCCCCTTCCCTGTGATGTAAAGCACTGCCTTTTGGCTCATTGCCTTGATCCTCCTAAAAATGAATTTCCCAGACCTGCTTGGAAAAAGAAAAGAACAGACCTCCACTCCAGTCCCCAAGAGAATCTGTGAGGACACTGAACTTGCAAGGTATTTGCAGGAAGAAACCTTCGATTTGCACTGGGATGTGCTTGCCTGGTGGTGAGACAATCAGGCCCGATTCCCTCTTCTGTTGAAGGATCCCAGAAAATACAGTGCTTGAAAGTTTATGAACCCTTTAGAATTTTCTGTATTTCTGCATAAATATGACCTAAGACATAAACGTACATAATGAGAACCCAGTTAAATAATTGAGACAAAAATATTGTACTTGGTCATTTATTTATTAAGGAACGTGATCCAATATTACATATTAGTGAGTGGCAAAAGTATGTGAATTTTTGCTTTCAGCTTCAACTCTGGGATGTTGGTGGGTTTCTTCACATTAACTGCTTTCTTCAGGTCCTTCCACAACATGGTCAGGACTTTGACTTGGGCATTTGAAAACATTAAATGTATTCTTCTTTCTCTTAAGATTCAGTTCATAGACAGATGTCCTGACATTTTTCTTTAGAATTCTCTGATATAATTCAGAATTCATTGTTCCAGCAACGATGGCAAGCCGTCCTGGCCCAGATGCAGCAAACCAGGCACAAACCACGATACTACCACCACCATGTTTCACAGATGGGATAAGGTTCTTATGCTGGAATGCAGTGTTTGCCTTTCTCCAAACATAACACTTTTCTTTTAAACCAAAAATTTCTATTTTGGTCTCATCCGTCCGTCTTTAGCGAACTGCAGACGAGCAGCAATGTTCTTTTTGGAGAGCAGTGGCTTTCTCCTTGCAACCCTGCCATGCACACCATTTGTTGTTCAGTGTTCTTCTGATGGTGGACTCATGAACATTATCATTAGCCAATATGAGAGGCCTTCAGTTGCTTAGAAGTTACCCTGGGGTCCTTTGTGACCTCGCCAACTATTACACACCTTGCTCTTAGAGTGATTTTTGTTGGTCGATCACTCCTGGGGAGGGTAACAATGGTCTTGAATTTCCTCCATTTGTACACAATCTGTCTGACTGTGGATTGGTGGAGTCCAAACTCTTTAGAGATGGTTTTGTAACCTTTTTCAGCTTGATGAGTATCAACAACTCTGTTTCTGAGGTCCTCAGAAATCTCATTTGTGCGCCATGATACACTTCTACAGACATGTGTTAAGAGCAGACTTTGATAGATCCCTGTTCTTTAAATAAAACAGGGTGCCCACTCACACCTGATTGGCATCCCATGGATTAAAAACACCTGACTCTAATTTCACCTTCAAATTATCTGCTAATCCTAGAGGTTCATATACTTTTGCCACTCACTAATATGTAATATTGGATCATTTTCCTCAATAAATAAATGATCAAGTATAATATTTTTGTTTCAGTTGTTTAACTGGGTTCTCTTTATCTACTTTTCGGGCTTGTGTGAGAATCTGATGATGTTTTAGATCATATTTATGCAGAAATACAGAAAATTCTAAAGGGTTCACAAACTTTCAAGCACCACTGTATTTGACCAGATGAGCACGCCATTGTTACATGTATTCAGTGAGGCTGGCAACACGGTTACTATGTTTAGATCCTCCCTTAAACCGGACAACGTAAACATACAGAAGATGCCGATTCACCTTAGTGGCCCAGTAGTTGTACAACTAGCACTTATTGTACCGACTACTTAATATATGTTCCCTTTTAATGCTGCACTTTATTGATGTTATTATGTTCTAATAAGGCTAAATTACTCACCGAAAGTCAATTAATACACTGCCTGGCCAAAAAAAGGTCACCACATGGATTTAATATATGGAACATGATTGTGGAACAGGACAAATTAGGAGTTTCACTTTGAGAGGTATAGTGGAGAGATATAGGATCAGCTCAAATTAGAAACTACACTTTAGAAACAAACCCAAAAAACCACAACCTGCTACTACCAAGTGACATTACAGTGCAGGCCCAAAGTAATTTATGATAAGCAGTCTTGGCAGTGTTTTTGGGTGGTGCAGCAGCGTTGGTTGAATCCTCTTGATGCAGTTGATTAAGTCTAAGCTGAGCGAAGAAGTGAGTCTTTACCCAGAAGTTGAATCTGTTCATCTGGACATAAGGTTTTGCCGGAGAAACGTTTCGTCACTCATCTAAGTGACTTCTTCACTTAGTGTGTTATCCTGCTGGAAGTAGCCATCAGAAGATGGTACACTGTGCTCATAAACGTATGCACAAGGTCAGCAACAATATTCAGGTAGACTGTGGGGTTTAAATGATGCTTAGTTGGTATTACATGCCCAAAGTGTGCCAAGAAAATACCCCCCCAGCATCGCCACATCATTACACAACCAGACCAGCAGTCTGAACTGTTGGTCTCTCTCTGCATCTTCCACTCTGTTTTGAATTTAAATGAATTCATTTTTATCTTATTCCGTGCTTTGTTCATTTGTGACTTGCCGGAGAGTCGTGCTTCCAGCCAAATTGCTCTGGTGGATTTTTACACCCCACATGTAACATTATTATTATTATTATTATTATTATTGTTCTTTTTATAAATAAATGTACGAATGAATAAAAACAAATTTTCGTGCAGATTTTTATTTTTTTATTTTGCTGGTGTACGGAAACATCTTCCTTTAAGCTGCCCCTCAGCCCTCCTGCTCGGGATCCAGTGCAGCAGCTTCTTTAGGCTCTTGTGCCCTGGTGGGCGGAGCCTCTACAGAGCTCGTTCTCAATTCCTTCACCTGTGCAAACACAAAAATTATTCAGAACATCAACATGGAGGCCATGAGAGAGACACACCCCCTGGTTACTGATAGGGTTCTTACCTTTGTTCTTTTTGTAATTAATTTTTCTTCCATGCCCTCTGGTTCCTCTCCTGAGCTTTTTCTTCTTCAGGTCTGGAACCTGGTCTTGAATAACAAGCTCATTTTGCTTCAGCTCCTCACCTTCAGATGAAGCATTAACAGAACAACCAATCAGAACCATATTCTTATATTACATCATCATAAAATTCTAACCTGATGATGATATAAAGCAGCAATTAATTGAAATGTCCTTGCTATTTAGTCTTTCACCTTGTGTTTTGAAGGTGATTATTCCTGAAACCTCCAGAAAGCGAACAGGAGTCTGACATTATTTTTGAATATTGGAATCAGGAATTTGATAGGCGTGCCCATGTTTTCTGCAGGACTCTTACCTTCATTGTGCTTCTTATAATTGATTTTCCTTCCCTTGCCTCTGGTTCCCCTTCTTAAAATCCTCTTTTTCTGATCTGTAACAAACATCTCTATGAACAGCTGTCGAGATGAAGCATTATGAAGCCTACATGACTTGCAGAACTCACCCAGATTTTGGTCAGGAGAATCCGCTTCATTGATGTGAATGTTCTGGACATCAGCCCCTACATCCACACCATCTCCTGATTGAAGCAAACAGGAAGAAGAATGGTTCAGGAATTAAAAAAGAAACTCTCTTTTCCATCATTCCACAAACTTACTCATTTCTTTTTCATACCCTGGGAGTGGGAGATTTCTTTTTCCAACTCTTTGCCAAGAGCAAAGTCCACCACATATGGATCATCCAGCCGGATGTCCATTGTTTCTCTGGCAAGAGGTTCGTCCTCCACGATGTCCAAAACCCTGGAGCTCAGGCAGAAGGCACTGTAGCTCAGGTAAAGGACTATTAAGCTCAGGAGGAACACCCAGGAGCTCAGGTGGAGAACTCTGGAGCTGATGACGAGAGCTTCGTCCTCCTCGTATGGACCATCCAGCCGGATGTCCATTGGCTCTCTGGCGAGAGCTTCGTTCTTTTTGTTTGGCCCATCCAGCCGGATGTCCATTGGCTCTCCAATGGTGAGAGCCTCATTCTCCTCGGTTGGACCATCCAGCCGGATGTCCATGGGCTCTCCGATGGCGACAGCTTCGTCCTCCTTGCATGGACCATCCAGCCGGATGTCCATGGGCTCTCCGATCGTGAGAGCTTCTTTCTCCTCGTTTGGACCATCCAGCCGGATGTCCATGGGCTCTCCGATGGCGAGAGCTTCGTCCTCCTTGCATGGACCATCCAGCCGGATGTCCATGGGCTCTCCGATCGTGAGAGCTTCGTTCTCCTCATATGGACCATCCAGCCGGATGTCTATGGGCTCTCTGGCGAGAGCTTCGTTCTTTTTGTTTGGACCATCCAGCCGGATGTCCATTGGCTCTTCAATGGTGAGAGCCTCATTCTCCTCGTTTGGACCATCCAGCCGATGTCCATTGGCTCTCTGATGAGAGCTTTCGGTCCTCCTCGTAATGGACCATCCAGCCGTATGTCCATGGCCTCTCCGATGACGGAGCTTCGTTCTCCTCGTATGGACCATCCAGCCGGATGTCCATGGGCTCTCCGATCGTGAGAGCTTCGTTCTCCTCGTTTGGACCATCCAGCCGGATGTCCATGGGCTCTCCGATGACGAGAGCTTTGTTCTCCTCGTTTGGACCATCCAGCCGGATGTCCATTGGCTCTCTGGCGAGAGCTTCGTTCTTTTTGTTTGGACCATCCAGCCGGATGTCCATTGGCTCTTCAATGGTGAGAGCCTCATTCTCCTCATTTGGACCATCCAGCCGGATGTCCATTGGCTCTCTGATGAGAGCTTCGTCCTCCTCGTATGGAACATCCAGCTGGATGTCCATTGGCTCTCCGATGGCGAGAGCTTTGTTCTCCTCGTTTGGACCATCCAGCCGGATGTCCATGGGCTCTTCGATGACGAGAGCTTCTTTCTCCTTGTTTGGACCATCCAGCCGGATGTCCTTTGGCTCTCCGATCGCGAGAGCTTCGTTCTCCTCGTTTGGACCATCTAGCCGGATGTCCATTGACTCTCTGAGAGCTTCGTCCTCCTCGTATGGACCATCCAGCCGGATGTCCATTGGCTCTCCGATCGCAAGAGCTTTGTTTTCCTCGTTTGGACCATCCAGCCGGATGTCCTTTGGCTCTCCGATGGCGAGAGCTTTGTTCTCTTTGTATGGACCATCCTGCTGGATGTCCATTGGCTCTCCGATGGCGAGAGCTTCGTTCTCCTTGTATGGACCTTCCAGCCGGATGTCCATTGGCCCTCTGTAAGCAAGAGCATTGTCCTCCAGGTATTGACTGCCTAAGGAGCTCATGTAGAAGCCACTGTAGCTCAGGTAGAGGACTGTGAAGCTCAGGAGGAACACCCAGGAGCTCAGGTGGAGGACTCTGGAGCTGATGGTAAGAGTTTTGTTCTCCTCGTATGGATCATCCAGCTGGATGTCCATTGGCTCTCTGGTAAGAGCTTCGTCCTTGGTGTATGGATCATCCAGCCGGATGTCCATGAGCTCTCTGATGGCAAGAGCTTCGTCCTCCACGTATGGATCATCCAGCCGGATGTCCATGAGCTCTCTGATGGCAAGAGCTTCGTCCTCCATGTATGGGTCATCCAGCCGGATGTCCATTGGCTCTCTGGTAAGAGCTTCGTCCTTGGTGTATGGATCATCCAGCCGGATGTCCATGAGCTCTCTGATGGCAAGAGCTTCGTCCTCCAGAGGAAAGCTCTTGCAGCATTCGTCAGCAGCTTTGTATTTTTTTTCTCTTTTTCCCTTCTTCCTCCAGCCACACCTCCACTTCTTTCTCTTCTTTTTCTCCCCTTTGAGTTCCTCTACCTCATGTTCAGAATCACTCTGGTGGGCCTTCGGCCAGCACCAGAAAAGACAACTCATTTTGTTTGCTTTTGCTCTTTACGACGTCTCGATCCACAATGAGCTGAAACTTCTGCGCGTGTGCACTCCGGTTCCCAATTATGACATCATAAAGCCTCAGATGCGGCAACATTCTAAAGTGTACCAGAGAGACACTGAAGGTCTGATAAACCTGTAGGACATTAGCAGTCCCAGGGTTTTATATGATTATGTCCAATCATACCTGTGAATACTGCATTGTATTGATCATATGTCATCAATCAGATCAGTATTTCATAACAGCATTAAACAAATAGTGTGTATGCGCATGTGAACGCACCTTTTTTGTGTTCATTTAAATAAACTCACATTATAACGCTTTTAAAGTACTACAAAAACCCTAAAGATGGTTCTTCTGTTTCACAAGCATTTTATAAAGTGCTTTTTGTTTATATTAATACTGTAAAATCATTCTAATATTAAGGTAATACATACAAAATACAAATCATGAAAGAGAAACCACATTTTGACAGCCGTGTGTTTTATGGGAGTGTAAATAAACTTGTACATAAATGTAGGTGATTTATTTATTTATTTTATTTTTTTTAATATATATTAATAATGTACTAAAAATCTGTTTATTATTATTAATATGTATAACCCCTGTGCTGGCTGAGTAGGGACTTTGGCATGCATATCGATCAGTTACTATGCAATCAGAAAGTCTTCAGGCCCTGTAACTTTTTTTCACAAAACATTAAAAAAAAAATCCCATCAGTCTGCACTGAATACCCCATAATAACAAAGTGAAAATAGAAATAATATAAAAATAAATAAATAAATAAAAAAAAATTCTTATAAATTCTTATAATAAAAAAAGCTAAAGAATACACTATAATAATGCAGTGTCTCTCCAAACGTACTACGTTGATCTTGCAAATGTAACGGTGCTGTAATGAAAACTTCATGTTAGTTGCAGGTGTTTCATTTAAGAATTAGAGTGCAATTAAATGAAATTAAATATTCAATGACGTGCAGCGGTTAGCATTCAACAGTTCATCATTCAGTGTTGCCCACACGGCTAAGAATAACCTACTCACAGTAGCAAATTGTGCTTGTACTGCAGTCAAGACCAAGATCGTGTGTGGCCGAGACCAAGATCAGATTAAGATCCGTTTTTCATCATACAAGAATTAGAAAATGGGAATTTGTAATTCATTTTATTATTCATTTAACGTAATACTGGACTTTGGACCAGAAGGTCCAGGGTTCAAGTCCCACCACTGCCAAACTGCCACTGTTGGGTCCTTGAGCAAGACCCTTAACCCACAGTTGCTTGGATTGTAAGAGTGTCAGTTGTAGGTTGCACTGGATAAGGGTATCTGTTAAGTGACATGCGTATAAATATTAATAAATATTATTAGATTTAATCATGTATTTTGTAAAATATGACATTACATAATATATAGCCTAAAACAACTGTTAGTTATTAGTATTATTATTACATTGTGGTCATTGTCAAACTAAGGCAGTGAAGCTTTTGTAAGCTGATGATAATGAGGGCGACTTCTCTCCTTCTCTCAAACTTAATCAGAAGTCACCACATAAAGTCAACTGTGTATAGCAGCAACATCTACCCTCTACAGATTTATTTTCTTTATATCAGATTATCTTCTAATATCTAAGGCCAATCCCAAATTGAGCAAGCCTAGGGCTGAGCCGGAATAAATGCTGATGTAATAAGTTGCTGGTTATGTTAAAGCATAACCGACTGTAATCCTTTAAAGATGAGGAATGGATGCCAAAAATACACCAAAAACAACAAGTTGTGTGCATTCTTCATTTTGCTTTCTACCAGCTGACTAGCATTAGCCTAGTTCTAGGCACGCCTCTGAACGTTTGAGCTGCAAAGTGGTTTGTACAGACAGAGCAATTTCTCCCTCAAACAATGGATTGTAGCTGCTGTTGGCTCTTGCTTGCTGTTCTGTGAGACCCCTGAGTTGCACGAAGCTCTAATTTAAAGCACTAAGGATTATTTGAGAAACAGTTGCAAGCTAGCAGCTAATACTGGCTACCTAAGCTGGTTGAACATGGTGCAGAGGATCAGAGCTCAGGCCATACAGCCAATGCCAGTAAGCTAGCAGCTAAAGTAGTTATTTAGCTAACACATTAGCTTGGTGAACAAGCAAAACAAGCAGTTTTTGGGCATTGTTGCCAGATCTCGCGAAAGAAACCAGCAGCAAGGTCTATGGAAATGCTTTGAGACCTGCCGAGTTATGTTTCGGGCTGATAAGTGAATGATTAGAGGTGTGGTCTGATTAGACAATGGATCTTCCTACAAGAGGGTGTAAAAGTAAAACTTCTTAATTTTAGACTTTGCCATTTAAATCTTTCCTTAAGGGTTCTTTTTTTTGGTGGAACATCGTAATTCATGTGCATTTTTGACGACGTGATGAGAGGAACAGAAACTGGACATAAATTAATTGATTAAAACTAAAGTCAAAATATAAGTGACGTTTGTAAAAGTACATTTACATAACATATTTAACAGCTGAGACACAGAACAGGTATAATTCAATTCAGGTTCAATTTTATAATTTATTTTTATTTCTTCCGCATTTTCTTGCCATTATGTTTGATACATATGTAGGTGCAAACTGTTTTGAAGTAAAAATACGTTTCAATTATTACAATTAATTATTACAATTATTGTTTTAGTAAGAGATGCTCAAACTATTGCCTCAATCTGCCTTTATTATTCACTAAAGCTACTTGTGACGGGTGCAAAGAGCAATGTTGGATAATTTCCTCACCCTGCCTTGACAAAAAGGAACATTTTACATTTTTCTAGTCCCATTTTTATTAATTCCTAATCTGGAGGAATAAATTGAAAAGAAAAATAAACAATTTAAACTGATTAAACTGCAAAACCCTTCAAAAACCGGGTTTGGTATTTGGCCTTTCGCCAAATGTTTCATTTTGTTCAGTTTCAGCAAAACGTTTTGTTTCATTTCGTCTCTAGTAATTATAAGTAGTTATCAGTAAAAATTGACTAGCCATCTCATTTAACTAAGCGAATAGGTAAGAGCCTTCCATCAGATAATTACTGCATTGATGATTACGCTTCAGCTGGCAACAAGTTGACTGATGCAGTGAGTAGCTTCTAATTTGTTAAACAACCATGTCGAAAGATACATCCTGTGGTCATGGAAAAGCTGTTCATCTGTTTCAGAAGGGTCAAATATTGGCATGCATCAAGCAGAGAAAACGTCTTAGGAGACTGCTGAAACTACTAAGATCAGGTTAAGAACTGTCCAATGCATTATTAAAAAGTAAAAGGACAGTGGGGAAACATCATCTTCGAGGAAAGGATGTCGTCGGAAAAAAATCTTGAATGATCGTGATCGGCGATCACCTAAATGTTTGTAGAAAAACAACAGTAGAACTCAGGGATGTGTTTAATAGTGAAAGTAAGAGCATTTCCACATGCACGATGTGAAGGGAACTCAAGGGATTGGGACTTAACAGCTGTGTAGCCTTAAGGAAACCACTTGTCTTGCTTCAGTTTGCTAGGGAACATAAAGATTGGACTCTGGAGCAATGGAAGGAGGTCATGTGGTCTAATGAGTCCAGATTTACCCTGTTCCAGAGTGATGGGCGCATCAGGGTAAGAAGAGAGGCGGCTGAAGTGATGCACCCATCATGTCTAGTGCCTACTGTACAAACCTGTGGGGCAGTGCTATGTTCTGGGGTTGTTGCAGTTGGTCAGGTCTAGGTTCAGCAACGTTATGTGCCCAAAGAATGAGGCTATTCCATCAATGGATTTTTTCTTCCCTGATGGCACTGGCATATTCCAAGATGACAATGGCAGGATTCATCGGGCACAAGTTGTGAAAGAGTGGTTCAGGGAACATCATTTTCACACATGGATTGGCCACCACGTCAGAGTCCAGACCCCATTGAGAATCTTTGGGATGTGCTGGAGAAAACTTGCATAGTGGTCCGAATCTCCCATCATCAATACAAGATCTTGGGGGAAAAATGAATGCAACTCTGGATAGAAACGAATGCTGTGACATTGCAGAAGCTTGTGGAAACGATGCCCCAATGAATGTGGGCCATAATCAGAGCTAAAGGCGGTCAAACTAAATATTATTGTGTGTGACCTTTTTTTTGGCCAGGCAGTGTATGTATTTTTTCCATAGTAACCAACAGTGACTTAACATACATGTTGTGTTTTTGATGCACTTTCAAAAAGCCAAATCAGGCCATAGCCTAATTATTAACATTATTATGGCCATATTTTGTCTAAAGCATTTGCTGGTTGGGGAATGAAGTTTTGTTCATTTACAAGCTGCATGCTTTTTTGATCTGTTTTGTTTTTTGGTGGTAAACCACCAAACGGCAGTGATATGTTGCTTTCTCGCCATGGTAAGAAAAACTCCATACAACCATACCTACTGTATAATTAATGTTCATGTAGGTATGTAGGGCAATTGATGATCAGTGTATCACACACATACATATATTACTTATTGATTTTGATCTTTGTATGGCTGTTATTATTGCAAACTTCTAACTTTTTGATAACTTAGCGAACATAATTATAAGTAGTGTTTTCAGATCTCTTGACCAATGCATTGTCCAGGCTGTAAAACTGCATTTGTTTCTCAAACTTTTTGGGTTTTTTACAGTAGACTTTAAATAATTTAAATATTATTCAGATTAATGAGTTACAATGATCAGGAAAAAAATTAAATGTGTGATGGCAAGGCAAGATAAATTCAATTAAATTCTGAGGACTTGATTTACAATGTATTGCCCTCATTTATTTGAAGCCAAACCTTTACACCAAACACTGGAGTGGATCATACTTATTTCTAGTAAGCATTTGTTACTTTTCATTTGGAGGCGAGTTGATTTATAGTGTACTAATTAAAGAGAATATAATTTAACAAGATAAATATAATATAACGCTTATGTTACAGGCTAATTTCTCATGACTTTTGGCTTAGTCCTCACCAGTGTCTGATTACATAATCCTATTTCCCAGCACTACAGACAGACAGATATTTTCCATAGCGGACGTAGCTGTAGGAAAAGGACTAAGATTTAAGCAACACATTTGTTT
>JAJAGP010001656.1:44304-70551 GCA_025084515.1 Ancistrus triradiatus | reverse complement strand
AGATATTGGAAGATAATCTAAAATTGTAAACCTGCTTATAAACATACTGTTATAATTTACAGTCTGTAGTTACCCCCAGTACTAAAATGACAATGCTACAGTCTACATGGAATAAGATGAGATATAGATGTTCTGTATTATTAGTTTATAGATTTGTCTCTCTCAGTATTTCATAAGGATATATTTGATTTAATGTAAATTAGCTAACTGTTGTCAGGATCCACTCTGCCGACACTGTTTGGGCAGAACCGTGACACACCTTTGTGTCACACCTTTGTGTGCAAGCGTGGCCCTGCGCAGCGTTAGCTGATCGCTTTTGGCGTCCCCTTTCTTTTCTTTTTTTTCCCACTTGCACAGAGCGTTATAGCGGCATTTGTAACGTTTCTTTGTCCCTTTTTATTTTTGTGAATTTTTACATTTCCCATTTTTCAGTCTGCTCAGTGCGGCACTTCTGTTTGCTGCTTTTGCTCATGTTCTGAGCTTGCATCTGTTTCAATCCACTTGTGGCGTAAAGCTAGAGCTCCGGACTCTGACATTGTGGGCCAAGGTTTGATCCCCAGCAACAGCAGTCAGGCGCAGCTGTGTGGGTCTCCAATTTTTGTTTGTTTATTCTTCTTTCCCACTTACTTATTTTCCCTTGGTTGGTCCATTCCATCTGGAGCTAACTGCAATTGGGTCCTAAAATCCTTTTTTTTAAATTTTACACAGTTCGCCCCTTTTTTGTGAACCGTAACATAATGGTGCGAACAGTTAAGGACCCAGAGTTAGCTCCTGGACCCCGGTATGAAGGTCCCCAGCCTTTGGAGGCACTAGCGACCAGCCAGGTTCTAGCTGGGGCTCCTGGTCCCATCCATTGGAGGCACGTGCGACCAGCTTTGGAGCCCACTATAGCTCCCGACTCTCCCAGGATGGAAGTCCCTACTTTTCTGGGTGCCAGTGACCCGCCAGGGCTCTGTGGGGGCACTTACTGCCTTCGGGTGTAATAGAACTTTGCCCGTGGGCCTGCCGATACGAGCCGAGTCCGGTTTGTGAGTTGGTCATGCCGGACCCTGCGTACCCTGTACCTGGGCCAGTCGATCTGATCCCCATTTGTGAGCCAATCGAACCTAGCCCTTTATCTGGGCTGGTCAAACTTTGCCCCATGTCTGGGCCGGTTGCACTGACCCCTGTTCCTAGGTCGCGCGTGCCAGGTTTATTCTTTGAGTCAGTCACTCTGGCTCCCACCCCTGGGTCAGTCGAGCCGAGCTCCTTTCCCGAGCCAGTCGAGCCAAGCTTTGTTCCTGAACCGGTCGAACCTAGTGAATTGGGCCTAGACCCAGGTCAGGGAGTTTTTGGGCCAGAAATGCCCCTCTACCCTCACCTATCACCTCCTCATCGCTCGGGTCCATTTCATAAGCCACACCTTGAACCCGGAACGCACTCGGCAAGCAAGGGGAATGGGAGACCATGTTTATGGGCGTCGGGAGCCTCTGGGGGTGGAGTACTGTCAGGATCCACACTGCCGACACAAGTGGCAGCGTTGGCAGACGTGTTCCGACTGCACATGCGGCAACCTAATTGGCACTGATTGCTGCATCAGTGACACCTGTGGGCTTGAGTATTTAAGAGCATGCCCGAGCCCAGTCAGGTGTCACACCCTTACTATGCTAACCGAGACCTCACTTGTCTCATGCGTGCTCTAGCGTCTAATAGTTTTTTTTATTTTGTTGTTAGGGAAAGAGGTTAAGCTGGGGTTTCGTAGAACCACAGCTAACGTACGGTCAGGAGGCTGGAGGTAAACGCCAGGGCTTAGCAAGCTAGGGTAGGGAAAGGACCCTCCTCTCACTCCCCTCGAAGCCTTCACGGCCTCACCGTCCCTCAGCAGCTTGGGCTCGCTCGCTGCGGCGACATGAGTCTCCCACCTTTCTCTCTTACTCACCGGCTGCCCCTTAGGGCTTATTTAGTCACCTCCCCTCCCCTGCATACAAATTTTCTGTATTTTCTGGTTATATTCTAAGAAAGAGACTAGGAAATAATTATATATGGTGATTATACCATTGGTAAAACAATGGTATATCTAATCTGATGGTGGCCTAAGACTTTTGCACAGTACTGTTTGTTATTACATCATTGTGTAAGTCATGTTTATGCCTATTAAAAGATCAACACTCACCATGTCTGAACCTTCCATTATCTCTGACCTCTGTATTAGGTTGTGGAGTAAAGCTAAAATCGTTAGATATAATATAAATATAGAGTGGATGTCTTAATAAAACCTTAAGGGTTATTTCCTAGAGAAGATGAATCACAGACAATCTAGACAGAGTAAGCCAGGATGTTTTATGCTTGAAGAGCATTGTTGCTATGCCGGTAGTTGGCAAGTGTCTTAGTTGTTAAGTGATGACATCTGTGAGACATAACAGAAAGGCAGGGTTCACCACGGCTTCATAAGTGCAGTAACATATTGATGAGCTGTACTGCCTAATTAACATTGCTTGGTTAAAACACATTGGTTATAAACATCCATCTTACAGTATTGTTTCATGGCATGAAGATCCAGTAGCTTCCTACTTTCTGAATCATTGTATTCATAACTAACTTTTAAGCTTTTCAGTTGTTGTCGCTTCACTATGCTTAAATTTTAAACAACCCATGACACTAGGTGTAGTCCCAGTAAATTTCCCCTTAAACACTCAACAACCCCCCCCCCCAAAAAAAAAACAAATACCAGCACATTACCCTGAAACACTTGGTAAATGTAATATATCCGAATGGGTCATGGGTTAATTTGACCAAGCACATCGCTTTAGTTGCTTGTAGTTTGTGGTGATCTACCAGCATTTTGGTGTCTTTCCTGGTTCTTCCTCACTTTCTCCCTCTGCAAACAACCACAACATACACCATATCATTAAACCATGATTTATATGCAAACTAAATAAGACTTGTTGTTCTAGAAACGTGACTCACTATTTCCTATCATTTTCTGAATAACGCAGTCAAAGCAAACACATTCGTCGACACAAAAATTGTGTGTTGACGTGGTACGTTTAGAAGAACAGTGATCAACAATAGACTCCATAACAGTCTAAGTGTGTATTTATCTAACATTGCATACGTATGCCCCTTTCATGAACTTTAATGAGTAGGTAAAGATACAGTTTTCAAACAGCTGGTCCCTAATAGCTACTGTTCAATAGGTAAGCTTTCTGTGGTTTATAAGGCGTTTGGAAAGGACTGAACAACCGCCCACATTCCTCCACTTTTAATTCGTCTCTCTCCACCCCTAACCCTCTTCACCGGTCTCACCGGTTTTTGAATAGGCACAACCTCGGGATTAATCTCAGCCTTTGCAAATCGTGCCTGGACATGTACTGACTTAAGCAGGGGGACACGCCTGGCACTGCAGGATCTGAGTCGCTCTCGGCGTAGTGAGTTACTGATGGTAGCCTTTGTTACTTTGGTCGCAGCTCTCTGCAGGTCATTCATCAGGTCCCTCTGTGTAGTTCTGGGATTTTTGCTCACCATTCTCATTATCATTATCATTATCATTTTGACCCCACAGGATGAGATCTTGCATGGGGCCCCAGGTAGAGGGAGATTATCAGTGGTCTTGTATGTCTTCCAGTTTCTTCCATTTGTTCCCACAGTTGATTTATTCACACCAATCTGCTCGGCTATTGTAGCTTCACTTTTCTCAGCCTGGTGCAGGTCTACAATTTTCTTCCTGGTGTCCTTCGACAGCTCTTTGGTCTTGGCCATGGTTGAGTTTGGAGTCTGACTGTTTGAGGCTGTGGACAGGTGTCTTTTATTCAGATAATGAGGTCAAACAGGTGCCATTAATACAGGTAACGAGTGGAGGACAGAAGAGTTCTTAAAGTAGAAGTTACAGGTCTGTGAGATCCAGAAATCTTGCTTGTTTGTGGGTGACCAAATACTTATTTTCCACCATGATTTACAATTAAATTCTTTAAAAATCCTACAATGTGATTTTTTTTAAATTATTTTCTCTCATAGTTGAAGTGTACCTATGATGAAAATTACAGACCTCTCTCATCTTTCTAAGTAGGAGAACTTGCACAATCAGTGGCTGACTAAATACTTTTTTTCCCCACTGTATGTAGGAACAGTTGACTACAATATTGCCATAATTTTGCCATAACAATATTGCCATGACCCTCCTTTTGATAATATGGGAAACGCAACAGAGTCTCAGTGTATGGAATGTTTAACCTTCTTGAGAATTGCATTTTTCCAACTTTTCTGTTCCATTTCAGGCTTGACATTAATTCTGATTCTGGTGCAACCATAGGGACGTTTTTTGGTGTGAAAGGCCTGGTCCAGAGTTGAGTCTAAGTTCAAGCCCCTTTCTGGCCGTCTTAATGAAATTCCTTTTTTGCAATTAAATTGGAAATGTGTTTACTATAAGTTCTTCCTATAAGCCCCCACAGCGGTTATTCATCTATCCCTGTTTTTTGAATCCTCACAGTTCATGTTCCCAATCCCTAGTGGGATGAGATCTTTTCCCCAGATGATTCGTGTTTGGTTAAAGCAGGGTTAGGTTTAGCAATGCTTTTTGGATGTGATTTAACCTGTGCTGGGGTGTAACACAAAGTATTTGTATGATTTAGTGTACTGGTTTGACCTATACACTGCTCAAAAACATCATATAGTATTGTGCATTCTAAACACGCACTGGTGGTTTTAGTGGTGTTTGTAAACTATTTTTTCATTTTGTGAATAATTAATTTAATTTTTGTGTAATGTGCAAATTTTTAGCTTGGTAAAACGAATGTAGACCTTTGTTATTAATAAAATCATTTCTACCAAAAACCCCTGACAAAAAAACGATAAACTAAAACAGAAGCTTAACTGTCCCCAGTTGACATCACATTTTTGTGTAACCTGTACTCACTCACTCCCTCCCTCAACATTCTTCCATCCTTATTCCAAAATCAGGGTTGCCTTGGGGAGACCACCAGCACCAGCCCCAATTAGCAGGGCAATTTATTCACTGTAAATAACAACTGGGTCAAAATACACAAGATATTGCAAAGCGTTTTTCAGAACCTTTGATCAATGATAAACGACTAATAATACCAAATAAAACAGTTTATATTATATAAATAAAATAAAAAAAAAAACAATACTAAAGGTTTAACTTTGGAAAGTTCAGAAATCAATAACTTACTATTTCAGAATTTCAATAGATACAGCTTTCATGTGTCTGGTACTTTTCCTTAATAAATAAGATTTGGTTGAAGTGATCACCTAATCAGTACCTCATGAAGTGTAATGAGGTGTATCTGTGTTGGAATTCATGAGATACTGTAATAGAATTGCTGCCACATGTAGAGATGAGGAAAATTTGGATTGGTCTCTTATTTTTCACCAGTGCTGTATTCATTTTCCAAATATAGGCCGTAACGAACAGACTGTTGTTCACATTTGTTCCCCATTCTCATTTAATTTGAGTGTTTTTTGGTTTTGGTCCAAACTGTCTGAACATATTATGATAACAGTTTTTATGTGTTAGCCCTGTATGCTGATCTGACCTAAGCTTTGGATTCTAGCTTAGCAGTTAAACCTAAACTGCACATTTAACATGTGCTACAAAAATGGCATTCAGTAATTGTTTTAAAGCTTTTGAAGTGAGACACTTGTATCAGCTTAAAGCTTTAGTGGGGTTGTATGATAGCCAAAACATTGCTAATTACAGACAATATGTAAATACAGCAGAAAACAGGCTATGAAAGGATTTACTTACAAATAAGAAACATAATCACGGTTTCCAGAAATATGAATGAACCTAAATCCAGTGGAATTGGCCACAGGAAAATATAAAATAAAATTTAGTGTCCTGGGCCAGAGCCAGTTTTCTCACAAAGGTGAAAGTCAAGGGGTTTTCCCCTTGCCATAACTATTTAAAAAAAAGCCTTTATTTATTTGTTTGCTGTGATGGGTATGGTGCCATGTTGAAGGCCCATTAATATCCAACATGCCAAAGCGAGACGGCCCGGGCTTTCGGGCAAGCCCCACAAGCTGGGAGGGCAAAATAAATGTGTCATAGGCCAAGACCAACAGGCCCCCCTACACATTTGTTTAGCACTTCTAGTTAATCTCCTTATTATTTTTTTTTTGGGGGACATTTTGGTTTCAATGATAAACTTGAATCACACAAAAAAATGTGAATAATTACATTTTAGTAATGGATAGTGTATGTGTAAATTTAACCTTGTTAAACCACATTCCCTAAATGGCAAAGGACAAGAGTTGATGTATACCGTGCAGGCCTGACAGGCCCACCACCCACTTGAGTAACCTATAATAAACTCTCCATTTTTCCTGAATAACACTTTCACCCCCCCCAAACCAAAAACCCTCTGTCTGACCTCTCTTCCATACTCTTCCCACCTTTGGAAGCTTGCAGGAATGTGTCCCTCAGCTGAAGTGGAAATCGTACTTTTCTGGAATAAAGAGTTCCTTGTGGGGGGGGCCGTTGTGTTTGCTTTTTTTTGTCCGGGTGCATTCCCCGGTTTTTTCCTCTTTTGTTCGTTTTGGAAAACCTAAGAAGTTAGTTTTTTTTGTGCTGCTAAACTAAAAACTGCAAACCTCAAGCCCTTTCAATTTTTATTAATTATCCTGGGGCCCTTAATCGTTTTTTTGCATGGCTTGATTTTTTAAGCCAAAAATACAAATATACGTAGTTGAAGTTTTTTTTTTTTTCTGTAAAGCAGTGGTATTTTTTTTTTTTTTTTTTTTTTTTTTTTTTTTTTTTTTTTTTTTTTTTTTTTTTTTTTTTTTTTCTTTTTTTTTTTCCTTTTTCATTAATATTGTGTTTTTTTTTTCTTTTTTCACATTACTCTTTTTGGAGACACATGCCCTCCAGACCTGACTGGAAGATGTGGTCCCTTAAACCCCCTGTGCCAATTGTAGTAAAATTAAAAAATATTTTTTGTTGGCCTTTTTCAAAGTTATGCCACACATACTTAATCGGATAAACCTAACTTTTGACTTTTTCCATAACAATCATTCTTCTTAATTGTTCACTTTTTTCGTTTTCTTGTTTTTATTTTCGCTTGGGTTGTTCCGTCATCCTTTTTGCATTTTCCAGACAGTAATTTGTATTTCTTATCTCTGTCTCATCATGGCACATACAGTATAAAGTGGTACCCACAACGCCGGTGGCTTGTCCCGAGTACCGAAAAGAAACGAGTACTGAGCACATTTTTTTTGTTTTTCCCATAAGGAATAATGTGAAAATTGCATTAATCTTGTTCCAAAACCCCCAGGAAATCCACACTTGTTAAAATCATTTATGGATTAATTTTTGAGTCGTAATTCCCTCCTACGTTAGAAAAATGAGAGAGGTCCCCCCTGTAATTTTCATCCATAGTTTTTACAACTTCAACTATGATAGACAAAAAATCACATTTTGTTAAAAAGGCTTTTTACCCGCAATCTTAACCTTGTCCATCATGGTGGGCACATCCGTATTGGCACCCCCCCCCCCCCCAAAAGGTCCTCCCTAAATTTCTGGGGTTTTCTCACAGACCTGTAACTTGCTTTTCCTTTTAGAAGCTTTTTCTGTCCTCGCCCTCTCGCTTTCACGTCCACATTTTTTCTTCATTGCAGATAACCCTGTTTTTTGAACCCGTTCGTTATCTGTTATAAAAGACACTGTTCCCACAGCCTCAAACAGTCAGAAGACTCCAAACTCACCATGGCTGCCAAGAACCAAAGAAAAGCTGGGTCCGAATGACCCCACCAGGAAGAAAATTGTAATGACCCTGCAAACCAGGCCCCCTGGGAAATTGGAATCACAATAGGCAAGCAGGATTTGGTGGTGAATAAATCAAACTGTGGGGAGCATTTGTAAGACAATACAAGAGAGACCATTGATATCTCTCCCTTGATCTGGGGGCTCCAAAGCAAGATCCTCAATCCCCGTGGGTGGTCAAAATGATCATGATAATGGTGAGCCAAAAATCCCCAGAACTTACAGCGAGGGACTGAATGACTGACCCTGCAGAAGAAGCTGGGCACAAAAGTACCAAAGACTACCATCAGAAGCAAACACAACAATGATGCTGCCAGGAGAGACTCAGAAATACTGCAGTTCCTAGGCGTGGTTTTCCTTTTTTTTTCCCCCGGCTTAAGCCAGTGCATGTCCAGGCTTGTCCTGAAGAGAGCATATGGAATTATCGAAGAGGGATTGGGAGAATATCAATGTGGTCCTTAGTGGGCAATTGAAACCAAAACGAACTTTTTTGGTAAAAAAGCTCAATTCGCCGTGTTTGGAGGAAGAAGAATGCTGAGCTGCACCATACCTACTGTGAAGCATGGGGGTGGAAACATCATGCTTTGGGGCTGTTTTTCTGCAAAGGGGACAGGACGACTGATCCGTGTTAAGGGAAGAATGAACGGGGCCATGTATCGTGAGATTTTAAGCCACAACCTCCTTCTATCAGTGACAGTATTGAAGATGGAATGTGGCTGGGTCTTCCAGCATGACAATGATCCCAAACACACCGCTCGGGCAACAAAGGAGTGGCTCCGTAAAAAGCATTTCAAGGTCCTGGAGTGGCCTAGCCAGTCTCCAGACCTCAGCCCCATAGAAAATGTGTGGAGGGAGTTGAAAGTCCGTGTTACCCCAAAACGTCACTGCTCTAGAGGAGATCTGCATGGAGGAATGGGCCAAAATACCAGATACAGTTGAAGACTTATAGGAAACGTTTGACCTGTGTCATTGCCAACAAAGGTTATGTTACAAAGTATTGACCGTGGGTAGCCTAGCGGGTAAGGTACTGGACTATGGACCAGAAGGTCCAGGGTTCAAATCTCACCTCTGCCAAGCTGCCACTGTTGAGTCCTTGAGCAAGGCCCTTAACCCACAATTGCTTGGACTGTAAGACTGTTTCAACTGTAAGTCGCTCTGGATAAGGGCGTCTGCTAACTGCTGTAAATGTATTGAGTTGAACCAAATTTATTGACCAAATACTTATTTTCCACAATAATTTACAATTAAATTCTTTAATCATGAACCGATGAACCGATGAGTAGCTGAGCTTAAAACATTTACATTAACACAAAGCTTATTTATAATAAAGTTTTGAAAAATCTCATGTAATTTAGTGAATAAAGGATTGAAAGTGAAAAGTAAAACTTACACTATTGGTGCAGTCAGGGCACTAGCATAGCTGCTAATACTAACTGCACCCTATTTTCCAGAAGACTCGGTTCCATTCAGTTGGCTGTAATCAATAACCATTTTAGGACCCATTATTAGGATCCACGCAGTTCCACGGCCTGACACTAGAGGGCGGCGATGGCGTGGTAAACATGCCAGGATTGGGACGGCAATTTCTAGCACACATTCAGCACTTAGAATAGGTGCTGATTACATCTGACTGAAGTATTTAAGGCCATTTGTGAGCAGTGTCTCTTGTCGCAACTTGCACTAAACTTCGCATTGTCGGCTTCGGCTTGGGTACTTTGTAGCGGCCCTGCCACAAGGTGTTAGGGAAAGATGGTAATCGGCACTTCTTTGCAGAGAAGATGTGAGGTAGAGTTGCAAGGCTCGAGGTTCAATAGGGTTTATTACGGTTGCACAGTCGATATTCGATACAGTTTGTCAGAGTCAGAATTCGGTGCGACTGGCTATAGTTTACTTTGGGCACAGTAACATTCGTAACATTCATTGCGGTTGAGTGACGCCAGCTCTGTCACCATGACGACGTGTGCTTCGGCTTCGCTTTTACTAAGGTTTCATTGATATCTTTACTCAGTATTTGTTAGCTTATTTTAGTGATTGGTTTCTTGCTTTTGCTTCCCGTTCGCTGCCTTGCAAGTGCTGTATTTTTTGTCAGTGCTTTTTGTTTGTGTTTTGTGAGCTGGGCTCGTCGCCTGTGCGCATGCCCACTCGTTGTTTTGCGAATGATTTACAGAGTCGACTCATCCCGTTTTAGAGTCGACACTGTAGAGCCCTTCCTCGTTATAACGATCTTTGTGCCGCTAGACTGGCTTTACGAACATTCCAGTTCTCATGTTTTTCATTGTTTAATGATTTGCTTTTGTTTGAGCCCATCTCAGAACGGCTCATGAGTTTGGCCTTAAAGCCACTTATTTCCTGCTTTCATCACATCAGCCCCAATAGCAGGGCTTATTTACACCAGCTACCTGTGCTTGGATCCAAAACCCTCCTGGTTCATAGGTGAACCGTAACACCGTTGGAGACTTATTGGCACTAAGAATAGAATACTGTAGACACACAAGACACACAGCGGAGGGCTGTTGTGAATCTGGATCACTGTGTACTGAATAGTAAATCAGGAATTGTGTATTATGAATTGAGTTTCGGCTCGAAAGAGTCACACGGCTCGACTCAGACAAGTTTAAGAAAGTGTGACGAATACCGAGCAAACGAGAGCTGAGACAATTTTTTCAATCTTTTCTGTTTATTGATTATCATTATTATCATTGCATTCCATTCCTTTGCTTTATTCATGCTTTTAATCATTAATTACATACAACCATAGAAGTAAAAACAGCCATTTGGGAGTCGAGAATGGATTAATTCTATTTACATTACTTCTTATGGGGAAATTTGATTTCCACTTCGAGCAAATCGGAGTTTGAATGGCCTTCTGGAGCCAACTATGTTCAAATTCTGAGGTTCCACTGTATATTACATATTATTATATACAAGGTTATCTACATGTATTTATTGAAAATATCATTCCAAAACCATGTTGCTTCACATTTTCTGCTATAATATCATCCACTCTTCTCCAGATTTCAGTCTTGATTTACTTTACCCTCCAGCTAACCCTGAACATTGGTATTGTTGCTTCTCTGCCAGGGCTTGCCAAGCTCATCTGGAAAGCGCCAGTGTCTTTGCAGGTTTTATCCGAACCAACACAACAGTTAGTCCAAATTGATGAAACAAGTGTGTCTCTTAGTTGGAAAATCTACATCCACACCAGCCATATTCAAGAGAATGTTTATGAATTTGATGGTGGCTGTTCTAGCAGGAAAAATTCAATCTGTAAACTCAAATCTGTAAACTATGAATGTGCCACATCATCACTAAGGTATTCAGTATGACCCATACTACTGCCAGTATTGGTCATGTAATGTGTATAGCTTGGATTGTATACCTGGGAGGTCTAATCAGACCCTTTCTAGAGAATCAGGATCACGCTTTGTGTAGTTCTCATCGCTTCACCTATACCGAAGATTTCACAGTTCTGCATTAGCGGATTTAGAGGTTTTTTGATGCTGAATGAACACCTGTGCTGTCTTCTCTGTTGGCAGATTGTTGGAATAAATGAGTGAATGAGTATGATGACTGCCCCTGAGCATGGCAGTATCGGTTTATGCGGCATGCAGCTATTTTCTCTGTAATGAACCCCCAGGGGAAGTAGGAGTGAGTGAGGGGGCATTGAAGACAGCTTTTGGTGGGATATTTCCTGAGAGGCTCAGCTAAACAGCTAGCTCAGCGACCTGGTCATTGTTTTTGCGGCATTTTGCTGGCCTTAGTTTAGTAATGGCTTGAGGCAGATGGGAACTCTGATGTTGCAGGAATATATTCTAACTCTTTGTTATGTCAGAGAGAAGGGCTCGTCCTGTTATATTTGTAAAGGGGAAATACCCAGGCTTTCTGGTTTCCATCATGGACCATCTCTTTTATTTCCACTTCTTGCTTGTTATGCACATAGAGCCTCAGGCAGTGAAATGTTCCCTGTCAGTCAAACAGACATAGCCAAAGCCAAACAGGAATGGACAAGTATGTCAGGCTGTCTGTACTCCATATCTCCTTTCAGGGGTCAAATGTTTTTTTTTCTCTTTGACAACCTGTTTAGTTTTAATTGTGTAAACAAAGCAAGGTTAAATTTGAACACAGTGACAGCGTCTTGGGAAAATAAAGTTCTTTTTGGCTGTGGCAGACAGCGTCATAGGGTTTTAATAATGGCTGCTGCCTGCACGCATGATTTAGGTGAAGACAGAGAACAGATCGATTGGGAGATCAGGTTGCCCGAGGGTTTCTTCCAAAGCTGCTGAAAATATGATATAGTGAGCATACAGAAATAGCCTCTGTAGCTGCTTCACTTAATGGACTTTACGTGCCAGCTTGGTAGCTGTGTCTGAATTAAATGTTCATTCGTTCTTTTTCACTCTTATGTTGCTGCATATTTCCTTTCAAGTCAGCCTTTTCCTTCTTTGCGTATACTCCCGTCACTCCCTCTTCTGTCTGTCAGGCGGGGATGATCCGTGCAGGTCAGGAGGAGTTCTTCATCGAGCCACTGGTGAGAGGAGATGACATGACAGGAGAGGAGGAGGGTGGATCCGGGCGACATCACATCCTCTACCGCTCATCTGCTATCAAGAAACCAGCCATCAGTCACGCCGACTACTTCCATCCCAGAGGTCAGAGACTTTGTGTGCATGCTGATGCCTAGTGCTATTCCTATAACCTTTGCTCTTTATAAAGTTTCCCATGTTGGCAGGCCTAAACTGAAGATGAATAATAATAGTGTTTGACAAGGAATTTAAATTGAAATGTAGAGCGGTGATACTGCTTTTCTCACTGCAAGATATGGGGACTGTGGTAGCCTAGCGGTTAAGGTACTGGACTCTGGCCCAGAAGGTCCAGGGTTCAAATCCCACCTCTGCTAAGCTGCCACTGTTGGGTCCTTGAGCAAGACCCTTAACCCACAATTGCTTGGATTGTAAGATTGTACCAATTGTAAGTCGCTCTGGATAAGGGCGTCTGCTAAATGCTGTAATTGTAAATGTAAATGGTACAGCAGGGTTTGGTAGTACGTAGTATGAATGCAGACCTGTTTAATAAAAATATATTCTTGATTTCCTATAGTCTGGTACCACAAGTTCCATGCAGACACATATAGGTGGACTTAGAAATATTGTAGCAAAACATGATTCCTTTTTATAGGCATTGATTTCTTATTGCTGATTCACTGGACCCTATAGGATGATTTCCAGTTCACTGTGTACAGTATGTTCACAACATGGAGGTTTTGTATACCCTATGTAGTGCACTATGATCCACGTTCAGAGTTGGGGACTTAATTACAAAGGATATGTCAAACAGCTACACTGAAGTAGGGCTATTGTGTCCGAATCCGGACTCAAGGCATTATTTTGATGTCTGGGACTTGTTAGTACAGTGGGGCAAAAAGGTATTTAGTCAGCCACTGGCAAGTTCTCCTACTTAGAAAGATGAGAGAGGTCTGTAATTTTCATCATAGGTACACTTCAACTATGAGAGACAAAATCTAGGAAATCACATTGTAGGATTTTTAAAGAATTTAATTGTAAATTATGGTGGAAAATAAATATTTGGTCAATAAATTTGGTTCAACTCAATACTTTGTAACATAACCTTTGTTGGCAATGACAGAGGTCAAACGTTTCCTGTAAGTCTTCACCAGGTTTGCACACACTGTAGCTGGTATGTTGGCCCATTCCTCCATGCAGATCTCCTCTAGAGCAGTGATGTTTTGGGGCAACATGGACTTTCAACTCCCTCCACACAAATTTTCTATGGGGTTGAGGTTGGGTTCTTCCCTTAACATGGATCAGTTGTCCTGTCCCCATTGCAGAAAAACAGCACCAAAGCATGATGTCTCCGCCCCCATGCTTCACAGTAGGTATGGTGTTCTTGGGATGCAACTCAGCATTCAAACACGACGAGTTGAGTTTTTACCAAAATGTTCTATTTTGGTTTCATCTGACCACATGATATTCTCCCAATCCTCTTCTGGATCATCCATATGCTCTCTGGCAAACTTCAGACAGGCCTTGCCATGTACTGGCTTAAGCAAGGGGGCACGCCTGGCACTGCAGGATCTGAGTCCCTCTCGGCGTAGTGTGTTACTGATGGTAGCCTTGTTACTTTGGTCCCAGCTCTCTGCAGGTCATTCATCAGGTCCCTCCGTGTAGTTCTGGGATTTTTGGTCACCATTCTCATGATCATTTTGACCCCACGGGATGAGATTTTGCGTGGAGCCCCAGATCAAGGGAGATTATCAATGTGATTTCCTCTGGATTTTTCCTGGATCATAGTTGAAGTGAAGTGTACCTATGATGAAAATTACAGACCTCTCTCATCTTTCTAAGTAGGAGAACTTGCACAATCAGTGGCTGACTAAATACTTTTTTTACCCCACTGTATATGCACTTGGACTTATCTCAGTCCTAAGATCCAGATGTGGTCTTGTTTGAGATCTTGCATTTTTGTCTTTTATTTACGTATTTGTTTATTATTGAGAAAAGACATTTGGGACTGTGGTGGCCTAGTGGTTAAGGTCCAGCACTATGGACCAGAAGGTCCAGGGTTCAAATCCCCCCCTCTGCCAGACAGCCATTATTAGGTTCTTGAGTAAGGCACTTAACCCACAATTTCTTTCATCGTATTACTGTATCAGTGTAAGTCGCTCTGGATAAGAGTGTCTGCTAAATGACATAAATGTAAATGTATTGTAAGACAGAGGGTTGTTGTGCTTCATGATTGGTCAATCTTTAGTTGAGTCTTAAACCACATTCTGGTGTACTACTTTGTGTGTCAAAACAGTGACAAACTTTATGATGTCACAGTGTCACAGTGAAGCACAAGATTTGTGCAGTTTGAGACACAAATATGGGTGCAGACTGCAGAGATTAGCTTTTCCTCAACACTTTTCAGATTTTAAAATGTTTTAAACAATATAACTCATATTTTTTAAACTAGAAACTGATGTGGATTGTAACATCGTGGGCTCAGGAATAGTGTGCACTTGGATAATGCACTTTGCCCATCATCAGGTGAAAGTGGGTTTAACCACTGAGTTGCACCAACACCATTATACAAATTGGTGTGGGACATCCATAATTACTAAATTACATGCATATTAACATGGATGGGATGTTCAGAGTGTTTTGTAAACTAAAATCATATTAAATATAGCAGATCACGATGTCTTCAAAATCTAAAGGTCAGATTCTTGTTTTTATCTCTAAACGCAGCGAAGCACTCTATGTCTATGGACAAAATATGTTGGTTCCTTTATTTCTGGAGAGTTTGAAAAACACAGTTGCTTTGAGATCACTACAAATAAACATGTGCCATTTGTACACAACCATGGGAGTCAAAGTGAGCAAAAGCGAGACAGTGCAAAACAAAGTGAGCGAGAGAGTGAGCAAGCATGAAAGACTCCTAAGCCACTATATTAAGCTACATCACTAAAAGTATTAAGGGATTTAAACATGAGGTAGGTATTTTCCCATAAGAAATAATAGGTATACAGTACTGTGCAAAGGTCTTCGGCCACCATTAGATTAGATAAACCATTGTTTTAGCAATGGTATAATGACCATATATATTTATTTCTCAGTCTCTTTATTAGAATATAACCAGAAAATATAGGAAATTTGTATTCAGTATAAAAAAATATCTGACAAAATAGCCGCTGTAGGCTACAGTGGCAAGTATTTAGTGTGACCCTCCCTTTCACTTGAGTAGCAGCAGCATCTGGCAGCTTCATCAGGACCACTTTTTCAGAAGAAAAACATGCTGGAAAGGCTAAGATGCTAAAGCTCACAAGTTTGGAATGAAGGTCAGTGGAAAAGAGCATTATGGAACAACAAAGTTATTGTTTCGGTCCAATCGTTGACAATATGTTATATATGGTCATTATACCATTGCTTAAACCACAGATCTAATGGTGGCTTTAAACTTTGGCATAGTACTGTTGGCTCCCATAATCCAGATATTTATTAAATATATGTATTATATTTATTAGTCATTTAGAAGAACATAGTACACTCAGATAACGGAGTTTGACTGTACTTGAATTTTAGGTTTTTGTGTATGCTAGTAACTCAACCACTAGTTATACAGTGGGGCAAAAAAGTATTTAGTGAGCCACTGATTGTGCAAGTTCTCCTACTTAGAAAGATGAGAGAGGTCTGTAATTTTCACATAGATACACTTCAACTATGATAGACAAAATGAAAAAGGAAATCTAGAAAATCACATGTGGATTTTTAAGAATTTAATTGTAATATTGTGGAAATAGTATTTGGTCAGTATCAATTTGTTCAACTCAATAACTTTGTAACATAACCTTTGTTGGCAATGACAGAAGGCCAAACGTTTCCTGTAAGTCTTCACCAGGTTTGCACACACTGTAGCTGGTATTTTGGCCCATTCCTCCATGCAGATCTCCTCTAGAGCAGTGATGTTTTGGGGCAACATGGGCTGTCAGCTCCCTCCACACATTTTCTATGGGGCTGAGGTCTGGAAACTGGCTAGGCCACTCCAGGACCTTGAAATGCTTTTTACGGAGCCACTTCTTTGTTGCCCGAGCGGTGTGTTTGGGATCATTGTCATGGTGGAAGACCCAGCCACGTTCCATCCTCAATGCTCTCACTGATGGAAGGACGTTTTGGCTTAAAATTTCACGATACATGGCCCCGTTCATTCTTCCCTTAACACAGATCAGTCGTCCTGTCCCCTCTGCAGAAAAACAGCCCCAAAGCATGATGTTTCCACCCCCATGCTTCAAAGTAGGTATGTTGTTCTTGGGATGCGACTCAGTATCCTTCTTCCTCCAATTGAGTTTTTACCAAAAAGTTCTATTTTGGTTTCATCTGACCACATGATATTCTCCCAATCCTCTTCTGGATCATCCATATGCTCTCTGGCAAACTTCAGACGGTCCTGGACATGTACTGGCTTAAGCAGGGGGACACGCCTGGCACTGCAGGATCTGAGTCCCTCTCGGCATAGTGTGTTACTGATGGTAGCCTTGTTACGTTGGTCCCATCTCTCTGCAGGTCATTCATCAGGTCCCTCCGTGTAGTTCTTGGATTTTTGCTCACTGTTCTCCTGATCATTTTGACCCCACGGAATGAGATTTTGCGTGGTGCCCCAGATCAAGGAAGATTGTCAATGGTCTTGTATGTCTTCCATTTTTTCACATTTGCTCCCACAGTTGATTTATTCACACCAACCTGCTTGCCTATTGTAGATTCAGTCTTCCCAGCCTGGTGCAGGTCTACAATTTTCTTCCTGGTGTCCTTCGACAGCTCTTTGGTCTTGGCCATGGTTGAGTTTGGAGTCTGACTGTTTGAGGCTGTGGACAGGTGTCTTTTATACAGATAACGAGGTCAAACAGGGGCCATTAATACAGGTAAGAAGTTACATGTCTGTGAGAGCCAGAAATCTTGCTTGTTTGTGGGTGACCAAATACTTATTTTCCACCATGATTTACAATTAAATTCTTTAAAAACCATACAATGTGATTTCCTGGATTTTTTTTTTCATTTTGTCTCTCATAGTTGAAGTGTATCTATGATGAAAATTACAGACCTCTCTCATCTTTCTAAGTAAGAGAACTTGCACAATCAGTGGCTGACTAAATACTTTTATGCCCCACTGTATCTAGTTTTACCCTGGTAAAGTAAATCTGCATAGCAGCCTGTAAAATAATTTTCAAGCACAAGTATAATAATGCATGTGAATAATCTCTCTTCAAACAATTTGATATCCACCAGTTCACAGTGTTTGTTTTGACATGGACTGGAGTCTTGCTCAGACTCACCTATTTTTGGACTGGGTCTTGACTGGTCTTGAACTCAACAAAGGAAGTTTATATATACAGTCCCTTCCACAATTACTGGCACCCCTAGTAACGATGAGTAAGAAAATCGTGATGTTTCGGTCAAAAAAAATAAAATAACTCTAAAAAACTGCTTAAACCTAAAAAAACCCTCAAATCTTTAACTGAAGTAAATTTAGTCTGAGAAATAAATCCCTTTTCAAAAAATTCTAACAAGTGTACTACAGTTACTGGCACTCCTATTCTTTAGAAACACTTTATTATTAGAAATTATTATAAACACAATGCAATGAAAAAAGGCTTGATTAGATTGTCTAAGAACAAGCAGTGGTCCATGAATTCCAGTTTCACTGGGCTATATAGATGAAGTGGCACAGGGGTCAAATTCTCGCAGCCATTTTTCAAAATAGGAAAGAAAAGAGAACACAATTCAAATAATAGAAAAGTGTGTTGACCATCATAAGCCTGAGAATGGCTACAAAATATGTACAGGCATAGCCTGAAAATGCCCATATCTATAGTTAGGGCAGGGCAAAAATCAAAAAGATGCAATCAACTTGAACTGTGACACACTTGTCTGGATGAGGACCCATGTTTATATGCTAACATGCACATAGAAAAGAAAGGACAGAGAGGTGAAGAAATTCCTAACGATCACTGTTGGAAAATTACAGAAAAATGTACAATACTGGGGTCGCAAAGTCTACAAAACTACCATCACATGCTTCTAGTACCTTGACTGGAACTGTGGTCTGTGGTCAGATTAAATAAAAATGTATCTTTTTGGCAACAAACACTCAAGGTGGGGTTGGCTGATACAGAAATATGGCTACACTGAAAAGAACCTGATGCCCACAGTGGAGGGCCTGTGATGTTGTAGGGCTGTTTTCCTCCAAACGTTCTGGGAAACTTTTTAGGGTAAATGGCACCATGGATACTGCGATGTACCAGGACATGGTAAATTGAAAGGTCTGCCTCAGCCATGAAACTATATGTGGGTCTCCACTGGTTCTTTTAGTAAGACAATGATCCAGAATATCTCTCCAGATCGACACAAAATGGTTTATTGAACACAAAATCACGATGCTGCTATGATCATATCAGATCACATGTCCTCTGATCTAAACCCCATAGAAAATCTAAAGAGGAGAGTGCACAAGGACCTAGGACCTAGAACCCTGCGAGGAAGGGTCTCTGATTTCTCCAACCTTATACAATGTTATAGGAAAAGATTAAGTGCTGTTTTATTGGCACAGGGAAATTGTACTAAGTATTAAATGCAGCTGTGCTAGTAATTGTGGAGGGGACTGTATATATTATATGGCCTAACAACACTGGGTAAACTTGTGGGTAACACATCTCACCAGTACTAGCAGCTTGAATATTTACTGTGGTCCTTTTTCTTGCCAGATCCTTTCTTTCTGGCAACATCACCCATTGTGTCAAAGGGTTGACCTATTATCTTAGCGAAATAGGAATTTGCTGTGCCTTTAAGGTCTTGTAAATTTCAGAATAGCAATCCAGCAACCAACCATGCTCTAAAACGCTGCTTATAAAGAGCGTGCTGATTGCATTTGATGAGCCGCAGCTGCGCTGGCGATCAGCTTCCGCGATCTGGAGACTTGCTGAACATGGACTGCAATACCAAGCCTAGGCCACACGATGCCGCCAGGATTGAAAAACATAAAAACAAATACCCCACAAACACACTATATGTCCCCAGGGAGAGTAAAGCCTTTCACCGGCCTCACCCCGTAACAATTAAAAAGCTTAACATGGCTTAATGTACTAAAGGAACACCAAACTTCTCTCAGTCACTACTGGTGATAAGTACTCTCTACTGCTGACTTGACGAACATGTGGTCCATAAGGAAAGTAAGATTGGTAAGATAGATAAGTAAAATAGGTTTAAATGGGAAGAAAAAAGTGTAACGTGAAAATGATTACTTTCCTCTTGGCTCGCGAGTTCGGAATTTCTGCAATAGAGATTAAATATCACCAGTAGTAACTGAGAGAAGATTTGTTTTCCTGTGTCATTGTTTTAGGACATCAAGCCACTTTAAGCTTTGTTCACTTTAATTGTTTTAGTCTGTCCCAGTTAATGCAGCATTTGCGCTAGGAGAGCACATTTGGTCGAACCCAGTCTAAGCTAAGTTTTATGCTGGTGCTTCAGATGCTTTACCATTTTAGAGGTGAAATTTCCTTTATAACGTACCAACTTTCCACACATACTGCATTTAGCCTATTCTCTGAAAGTGGAGCTAAACCTTTGAGCGGTACTGAGTGCCCATTTTCAGCTAATGCTATAGCAGAGCGTATCAAAACAAAACTACATGATGACGTATGTGATCACAAGATGCACCAGTCCTGGCAGTTAGATACTTCCTTAATACCGAGGTATTTCTTGCACTAATCATGGCCAAATCAAAATTCTGTTTTCTTAACGGGTTCCAGGTCATTGGAATTGGAACCGGTTTTCAATACCCAACCACAGCTACAACAGCTGTTACCGGGTTCTACTTCTGTCAGTCATGAACAGAAGGCTGAGGCTTCAGTGGGCACATTCTCTTCAAAACTGGAAAAACACAGCCTGGTCTGATGAATCTCAGTTTCTGCTGAGGCACACAGATGTCAGGGTTAGAGTTTTTCATCAACAGCTTGAATCTATGGACCCAACCTGCAACAACAGCCTAGGCTGGTAGAGGTGGTGTAATGGTGTGGGGAGTGTTTTCTTGGCACACTTTTGGACCTGCTGATAGTAATCAATCACTGCTTGAATGACACAGCTCATTTGGTGTAGATACTGACCATGTGCATCCCTACATGGCCACAGTTTACTGATCTTCTAAAGGATAAGTTGTCTCAAACAGGTTTCAAGAACATGACAATGAGTTCAGTGTGCCACAATGGCCTTCCTAGCCACCGTATCTTAATCCAATAGAGCGTCTTTGGGATGAGGTAGGAGTGGAGATTAGCAACGTGAAAATGACCCTGAAAATGTGCTGGGTTTGCATAATGCAGTCATGTCAACGTGTAGAATAATTCTGAAAGACTGTTTCCAACATCTTGTGGAATATACTGTATTCCACAAAGCATTGAAGCTGTTTAGAGAGCAAATTGAGCTCCTGTCTAGTATTGATAGGGTGTTTCTAATAAAGTGCTTGGTGGGTGTGTATATCATATATTGTTTCGTTGAAGAAGAAAATGGAAGACCAGAATTTTTTTTCATAATTAAGCTTTATTATTAACTTGCTTGTGTGCACTGAAAAGAGCTCTTAGAAGAGCTGTGAACAGTGTAAGGTTCACTTTTGTGAGATGGGGGAGGGTAAAACTATAGTTCTCCATGATGGCACTTAAACAACAAAAAACACACTTTAACTGCAGGAGCTTATTAAGCACATCTTAATAAATGTGCGTAAGCTAAATAACTATAGACATCCCATGACATAAAACATGGCATTTTAAGCCCTAAAAATAAAGGGAGAAAAAACTGCATTCTGGAATTCATTGCCCCAGGGAGCTACCGGAATGCCACGCTACCTTCACTGACCCAGAGAGGCTTTGCCACCCTAAATATCATATCCAGTAGAACCTTCGGAACCAGTTAATTGGTTTTCCAGAAGGCCAGTCAAAACTTCATATTTGTTGAGTCAACAATTTCCCCATAAGAAGTAATGTAAACAGGACTCATCCGTCCTCTACCCTTCAAAATTCTTCGTTTTTTAGGCTTATTTTTCATATGTAAACTACTTATTAAAGGCATGAATAAAGCAAAGGAATGCAATACAATAATAATAATCAGTAAATACATGAAATATAAAGACATGAAATAAGTGAAAAAGTGAATCTTTATAGCTGTTGAGGTCAGATAGGGGTGGGTATTAGAAAGGACTTGACAGTACGATACGCATCACAATACATGGGTTATGATACGATTATCGTGATACGGAGTATGTTGCGATATGTTATGATATTCCTCAGTCAAAAACACTACTGTGACATCTACAGGAGCGGAGATTGTAGTTTACTGTGTGTGTTACTGTGTAACCCAGCAAAGCAAGTATGTTATATCATTTTGGTGAGATTATACCAGAGATTCTAAATATGTATTTTTAAAACATTAATTTCTCTTTCAGTTTTGGATATATACTGTAGGTCTCTCCCCATTCATAGAAATAGTAGTCTGGTCTTGTATGGCTAGAAATAACTGCCCGGTGGTGTTGCAAAGATGGCGGTGGAGTGATCAGACTTATCTTATAATTACTTATAATGCTGTTACTCATTGCTGACCGTACTTCATGTGCTACACGTCACAGAAACAATCATAAATTACTGCCTAATTTGCATAAATTAATAGAAACTGTACATGTTTACGTACATTGTAAATGTGATTGCATGATCTCATGGGCTGCTCAGTAAAACACATCATGTCAGCATCAGGTATGAATGTCACTTTGTCTATTTTTCGTAAGCTAGTTAAGTCGCCTCTCGCCAAAAATAGCCGTGAAACAGACATGGGTGATTATAACGAGTTTAGACTGTACATATACATAATATAATAATTAAGTAATATAATCTGGAAATCTGGAGAAAATGAGTTAATGTCCTATTTTAGCACTGTTTGTATTATTCTGAAGTCGTGAAGCTAATGCCATTTTTTAATAATCTGAAAATCATTGTAATGTATTTTTAATCAGTTGTCGTAGAGTGCCTTTCTCTGCCTCCCCAACTCTCAGGCCCTTTTCTAGCAGAGCCACTGAATTGGCATAAATATTCCATACCTAGACCCTGAGTAGTCATTATATTAGTAACTTAAGTGGCTTTGTATAAATTTCAATATTGCTGCTGTTCTTCAGATATAGTTTGATGCCAAAAATGAGAAAGACGTGGTGGACAAAAAAACTTCACATTAATCCATTTTATATTACTGTTATCATTTTAGGTATCATTATGGCTTGTCCCCCAGTTCAGTTATTAAGGCTTGGCTACCTAGATTGCTATATTGGTTAACACTAAGCATGCTACCTAACCGCAATCTGCAACTGCAACTGCTTTTTTATTATAACGGTCTCTGTAGGTAATCATGCAACTGCAGCTAAAGGAAAACGCTATTATTTTTCTCAGCAAATATTATTTCAACATTTCATGTACACAGTAAAATCCTCTGCTGTGGCAACTGATCCAGGGTGCTAGAAACGGCACAACAAAAGAGTCACTCACAGCTTAAGACTGTTTCTGGTTTATGATTAAGCAGTGCATTACTAATTGGAAAGCTGTGGTTAAATTTCCCAGCTCCACCAAGACACCACTTTTTGGGGACCATGAGATTATCCTTTACTTTAACCTGCTTAGCTGAGTTCTATGTTTCTTGGAATAGAGTGGCTGCTATATGTATCTGACCTTTCCTTAAAAACACCCAAACAGCCCAGCAAAGACGCAGAACTAGAACACGATATTCTCCCTGTATCTCGTTTTAACCCATGACGTTCCAACTTCTTTGTGGTCTTTCCCTTTTACTCATTTACACAAATCGTGTGTAATGAGTGCATTCCATTTCATATTGAGTTGTTCCTAAATAGAAGGGAATAATGTTGAAACAGTTTTGCATCAGCTCATTCAGTTTGATCTTATGTCACTTGATTAGTGACTTGGGTTTTGTTTTTATTGAGTTACACAAATAACACATTGTGCTTTCAAACAGGTGATGTCAACAGGTGATTATACTCATGATTTGATACAAAAGCAGTATCCACAAAAGGCTGAATCTTTGAGGAGTAGAGATGGGCAGAGGATCTCCAGTTTATCAACCATTGTGTAAGAACATTATATATATATAATGTTGACCGCCTGGCAAACAGGGATTGAACCCGGATTATTTGAATGGGAGACAAGATGCTCTTCCAATCACGCTATCTGAATGTGGGGTGAAACCAGGAAATATGTCAAACAAGGCCAAACAAGGAAAGCACTAACAAAGCGGCATGGAGAACACGGAAGCAAAATGACTTGTTCAGATGTGCCGACAGAAACAGCCTGAGTCAATGGTGAATGGTGAACGACTTGCAAATCAAAAGCCTGGTCCTGTGCAGTAGCGATGAACCCGGCTTGGGGAACACAAAAGGAAAGCTCTGATTAGAAATACAAAGCTTGCGATGCAGCAAAATGAGAAATTAATGTAACACCCAATCACAAATATAGGCACATGAATACTGTGTAAATATAATCAATGAATGTTTAGTAGTTAGGAGCGGAAGCGGTGACGAATGGCTGACATCACTGAGCAGGAGAAATGCTGGAGAAACAAAGGAAAGCCTGATAAACACACAGCACAGCTACACAGCGAATGGGAAACAAAAGCAATACCTGATCGCTAGTACAAACTCACATATACTGAGTAGATAACCGTTGCTTCATAGATCAAAGTGGAGGCTCACGTCACCGTTGCGAATGGAGCTGACGTCACCAGACATGGGAAAAACCCTCAAACCATGGAAAAAGTAAGAGCCAGTCACATCAGAATCTGACTCTAACATTTGGTTACCTCATGGCCGGGCCGCTCCTTTTCCGCCTCTACAAAGGAAGAAAAGTTACAATCTTTCCCTAATACCTCACACCAAAAGGTGCGAATGCCAAAGGGACATCAAGTCAAGTTATGCAAGGGTGTGAAAAGAAACATTGCTCACAAACGACATTAAATACTTGAATGAGCAGGTGTCTCTAGTCAGGTGTAATTAGCACTAATTATAGTCAGCGCATGCTTGATAGGGATTGCTGTCCCAATCCCAGCATGTTTACCATGCCGATGCTGTATACTAGCATCAGGCCGCAGAACTGTGTAGTTCCTAATACCATAATCTCTGATCCCTCAGACGCCATTACATAAAGATCCGCCATTCAACAATAGCCAATCGCACCACATGGGAAAAGGATTACTTTATCAAACCTTTTTCAACCACTACAATATTGCATTACATTCACAAATCCCACAAATGGCGCGTTAAAACATTACTGTGTAAAGAAGAAGCCTTATGTTAACCATGTCCAGAAGCATCGTTGAGTTCTAAGAAGAATCTAAGATGGACCAACACACAGTGGAAATGTGAATTGTGGTCAGACCAATCAGTATTCCAGATCTTTTTTGGAAGAAACGCTGTGTGCTCCGGATCAAAATGAAAAGGACTATCCAGACTGTTATTAGCAAGTCCAAAAGCCAGGCTCTGTCATGGTATAGTGCTGTGTCAGTGTCTTTGGCAGAGGTCATTTACACTTTTGTGATGGCAGCATTAATGCAGAAAAGTACATTTTAGATTTTAGATTTTAGAGCAACATAAGGTGCCTTCAAGATGACATCTTTTCCAGGGACGACCATGCATTTCTCAATAAGACAATGCAAAACAAGCCAAATCAGAAAACATTAGGACTGAAATATGTAAATCCCTTAAAGTCTTTCTATGAAATTCACTGCCCATAATTACTCCTCAGAGACTCAGCCTTTTGTGGATGCAGCTTTTGTACCAAATTATGATTATAATCACCTGTTGACATCACCTGTTTGAAATCACGTCATTATTTAGTTATTGTTTTTTTCCCTCATTACTAGCCCAACTTTGTTTTGAATGTGGTGCAGGCCTGAAATGCAGGAATGGTTTATTCATGGTTTATTAACATATGAAATGAATTTGACCAAAAAAAACATATTGGGTTCATACTCTGCAATGAAATAAAAGTAAAAGAAGCACTGCATATTTTTGGGGGGGTTGTACATGAAACAATGAAACAATGAAGATAGCAGGCTAATGCTATCAGGACTAATAGATAACATAATAATGCACAGATGGTACACAAGTTACACATGAACACAGTTGAGAAACGCTAACAATAGTGTACACATAGACCACAGGACCGAGGCTAACGACAATGGTGACAAATAATACACATGATTTAACTACCAACAATACGGATAATACAGACAACTGGCTAATGCTAACACCAACAGCAGAAACACCACAAAAGCTAACAGCTTGAACTGACAGCTAAAGAGACAGTGGCAGAAGACAGAGGTACACAAAACAAGAATACATACACAAGACCGGAACAGACCGACCGTATTGAGAAATAGAGGATCCAAGAACAGAGATAGATAATCCAACATAGAGTGACGAGACCTGACAGGGAACAGAACAAGAGGTGGGTGTTAGAGCCGAACAGCCGGTTGAAGTAGAACAGCCAGCTGTGGCAGGGGAAAAGGGTCAGAGGGGAAATATGCAGGATGATGTGTACAGCAAGCAGCACAAACGCTACGTTATCTTGACACTACGCAGGAGCAAGGCTCATCTTAATATGTCCATTATAGTGGGAGAGGTTTAACAGAGCAGTGGGTGCTCGAACTTATAATTAATTGAGTACGCCTAACACCATTTCATGATTCATTGTTCAGATCCACAATGCACATTGTCACACAATGTATTGTGTCCATGATGTTGTGTTATAAGTTAGGGTACGCCTCTTGAAATGTCCTGGATTAAATGGCATGTCTGTTAACAATCATACAAGGTTCTAATTACAGCAACAACAATTGCATTTGATTTCCTGGATGAAATCCCAATGACCAGTCCTCCTATTTTCACTAATACTGTACTGAATTTTG
>JAJAGP010001656.1:0-44204 GCA_025084515.1 Ancistrus triradiatus | reverse complement strand
CAGAAGGAATAATGATGAAACGGTTTGCATCAGCTACAATCATTCGATCTTATGTCACTTGATTAGTGACTTGGGTTTTGTTTTTATTGAGTTACACAAATAACACATTGTGCTTTCAAACAGGTGATGTCAACAGGTGATTATACTCATGATTTGATACAAAAGCAGTATCCACAAAAGGCTGAATCTTTGAGGAGTAAAGATGGGCAGAGGATCTCCAGTTTATCAACCATTGCGTAAGAACATTATTGAAATGTTTTAAAACAAGACAGAGAAAGACTGGAAGGGACAGAAGGGATTTCTCCCTCTAATAACAATTCAATTAATCCGGAGGAATTACAGTGCTGAACACCCGTGTGTTATGGTTCACTGTGTGAACTGGGGGTTTCGGACCAAAGCACAGGTAGCCCTGCTGTTGGGGCTGAGGAGAGGTTAGGCGCACTTAACTAACTAAAAATGACAGGTATACATATATAATGTTGACCAAACATGCCAAAGGGATTGAACCCGGATTATTTGAATGGGAGCAAAGATGCTCTTCCAATCACGCTATCTGAATGTGTGGTGAAACCAGGAAATATGTCAAACAAGGCCAAACAAGGAAAGCACTAACAAAGCGGCATGGAGAACACGGAAGCAAAATGACTTGTTCAGATGTGCCGGCAGAAACAGCCTGAGTCAACGGTGAATGGTGAACGACTTGCAAATCAAAAGCCTGGTCCTGTGCAATAGCGACGAACCCGGCTTGGGGAACACAAAAGGAAAGCTCTGATTAGAAATACAAAGCTTGCGATGCAGCAGAATGAGAAATAAATGCAACACCCAATCACAAATATAGGCACATGAATACTGTGTAAATATAATCAATGAATGTTTAATAGTTAGGAGCGGAAGCGGTGACGAATGGCTGACATCACTGAGCAGGAGAAATGCTGGAGAAACAAAGGAAAGCCTGATAAACACACAGCACAGCTACACAGCGAATGGGAAACAAAAGCAATACCTGATCGCTAGTACAAACTCACATATACTGAGTAGATAACCGTTGCTTCATAGATCAAAGTGGAGGCTCACGTCACCGTTGCGAATGGAGCTGACGTCACCAGACATGGGAAAACCCTCAAACCATGGAAAAAGTAAGAGCCAGACATATCAGAATCTGACTCTAACATTTGGTTACCTCATGGCCGAGCCGCTCCTTTTCCGCCTCTACAAAGGAAGAAAAGTTACAATCTTTCCCTAATACCTTACACCAAAAGGTACGAATGCCAAAGGGACATCAAGTCAAGTTATGCAAGGGTGTGAAAAGAAACATTGCTCATAAACAACATTAAATACTTGAATGAGCAGGTGTCTCTAGTCAGGTGTAATTAGCACAAATTATTGTCAGCGCATGCTTGATAGGGATTGCTGTCCCAATCCCAGCATGTTTACCATGCCGATGCTGTATTCTAGCATCAGGCCGCAGAACTGTGTAGTTCCTAATATCTCTGATCCCTCAGACGCCATTACATAAAGATCCGCCATTCAACAATAGACAATAGCACCTGTCACGCTCCGCGGCAGCGCACACTGCCTCAGCCGCCTTTTGGACCAATCGGGAAGCCCCAACGCGATCGGACTGATCATCGCGTTCAGCTGTGGGGCTTCCTATAAAGGCGTGTTCGGCGGAAGCCCGCACAGCGGATTATTGATGTTGTTGGTGTACTATGCCCGTCGTGTCCCTACGCGCATCACCGCTCGCCGCGTCCCAACGCGCCTCACCGCTCGCCGCGTCCCAACGCGCCTCACCGCTCGCCGCGTCCCAATGCGCCTCACCCTTCCGTGTCGTCCTACCCCTCCTCTCCGTTAAGGTATCATTCAGTTTTGCTTCCTTCCGTGTTTACTTTAGTTTCCACCCGTTTTGCGTTCCAGTTCAATTTATGTTCCCTACCTGTTTTCGTTTCTGTTTTGTGCCCGTTTTCCGGCTTCGGCCTAGTTTGCTTTGTACCCGTTTTCGGTCCCGGCTGTTTTTCTGTTTGCTGTGTTTGCCTTTGTTTTTTAACCTGTCAATAAATCCTTCCTTTTTTGAACCTGCGTTCGTCTCGCCGTTCCTCTCGCCTCCCTACGTTACAGCACCACATGGGCAAAGGATTATTTTATCAAACCTTTTTCAAGCACTACAATATTGCGTTACATTCACAAATCCCACAAATGGCGCGTTAAAACATTACTGTGTAAAGAAGAAGCCTTATGTTAACCATGTCCAGAAGCGCCGTTGAGTTCTAAGAGGAATCTAAGATGGACCAACACACAGTGGAAATGTGAATTGTGGTCAGACCAATCAGTATTCCAGATCTTTTTTGGAAGAAACGCTGTGTGCTCCGGATCAAAATGAAAAGGACTATCCAGACTGTTATTAGCAAGTCCAAAAGCCAGGCTCTGTCATGGTATAGTGCTGCGGCAGTGTCTTTGGCAAAGGTCATTTACACTTTTGTGATGGCAGCATTAATGCAGAAAAGTATGTTTTAGATTTTAGATTTTAGAACAGCATAAGCTGCCTTAAAGATGACATCTTTTCCAGGGACGACCATGCATTTCTCAGTAAGACAATGCAAAACAAGTCAAATCAGAAAACATTAGGACTGAAATATGTAAACCCCTTCAAGTCTTTCTATGAAATTCACTGCCCATAATTACTCCTCAGAGACTCAGCCTTTTGTGGATGCTGCTTTTGTACCAAATCATGATTATAATCACCTGTTGACATCACCTGTTTGAAATCACGTCATTATTTAGTTATTGTTTTTTTTCCCTCATTACTAGCCCAACTTTGTTTTGAATGTGTTGTAGGCCTGAAATGCAGGAATGGATTATGGTTTATTCATGGTTTATTAACATATGAAATGAAATTGACCAGAAAAAAACATATTGGGTTCATACTCTGCAATGAAATAAAAGTTAAAGAAGCACTGCATTTTTTTGGGGGGGGGGGGGGGGCTTGTACATGAAACAATGAAGATAGCAGGCTAATGCTATCAGGACTAATAGATAACATAATAATGCACAGATGGTACACACGTTACACATGAACACAGTTGAGAAACGCTAACAATAGTGTACACACAAACCACAGGACCGAGGCTAACGACAATGGTGACAAATAATACACATGATTTAACTACCAACAATACGGATAATACAGACAACTGGCTAATGATAACACCAACAGAAAAACAGCACAAAAGCTAACAGCTTGAACTGACAGCTAAAGAGACAGTGGCAGAAGACAGAGGTACACAAAACAAGAATACATACACAAGACAGGAACAGACCGACCGTATTGAGAAATAGAGGATCCAAGAACAGAGATAGATAATCCAACATAGAGTGACGAGACCTGACAGGGAACAGAACAAGAGGTGGGTGTTAGAGCCGAACAGCCGGTTGAAATAGAACAGCCAGCTGTGGCAGGGGAAAAGGGTCAGAGGGGAAATATGCAGGATGATGTGTACAGCAAGCAGCAGAAACGCTACGTTATCTTGACACTACGCAGGAGCAAGGCTCATCTTAATATGTCCATTATAGTGGGAGAGGTTTAACAGAGCAGTGGGTGCTCGAACTTATAATTAATTGAGTACGCCTAACACCATTTCATGATTCATTGTTCAGATCCACAATGAACATTGTCACACAATGTATTGTGTCCATGATGTTGTGTTATAAGTTAGGGTACGCCTCTTGAAATGTCCTGGATTAAATGGCATGTCTGTTAACAATCATACAAGGTTCTAATTACAGCAACAACAATTGCATTTGATTTCCTGGATGAAATCCCAATGACCAGTAACTACTATTTTCACTATTATGTTACTGAATTTTGTTTGAGTTAATGAAATCTCTGATCTTGAAAATGTTTCACATTTTCACATGCATTCCACATTCCCTACAGGTCCATCTGTTCCCTTTCTTTTCTGGTAGTGCTCTGTGAGGGAAAACTGTAGAAAGGCTAGGTTAGATTGTCATAAACGTCTGTAAGAGAGGTTCATTTGTTTCTCATGGTCTAGCCTGAGGGGTTCAGTCGAAGAGATTTCTAGGACCAGATTGCATTAAACTCGCTGCATATTTTCCCTGATTACTATTTATTACTAATTACCCCAAATTATTTGGGGTGGGGGTTATTTGGGGAGTGGACACACCGGAGGAACTTTTTCTTTGTTCTTAGAACTGTGTCCCCTTCCTCGCATGTTCACACTGCAAGAACTGTGGACGATTGTAGTTCTTAGAACACCATGTATGGGGACTTTTTTAACTTCTACTTCAAGGCAGTAGCATAGGAATCTTGAATGACCTAAGTATGCAGTGATTGGACCAGATGTAAGAGTATGGCGATTGGTCCAGACATAGTCTCAACCGTCATATTTAAATATACTTGTACACCTGATGCCATATAAACAACAGGGGCCATATTCATAAACATTCTTAGTTCCTCGGGAAGAAATTCTAAGAAAAAATTTAGAATTGTGGGCGTTTCCTTATCAAAATTAGGAGGAGAGCCTAGTAAAGATGATAGTTATTATAAAGCATTTTAACCCCTAAAAAAGCTCCTAAGGTGAAAAACTGTTAAGAGTAAGGAGGAGGACTTCTCAACCCTCCACAGATATAGCAGAAAGAATTTGGAAAGAATTAAATTTCTTGGCATTATAATGGTGGATGGGATAACACTTAAATACACAAAAGAGTGGAAAAGACACTGTATCAGAAATGTTTGCACATGGAGTTCTAGCCTGCAGGTGACAGGGAACTGCTATTCGAGGGTGGACACTGTTTGCATGTCCCAACATGTCCAGTCGTGTTACCGCAGGCCCCTGGTGAGTCATTTTTCTAGGCTTGTGCATTTAACAAACAATGAAAATAGAAATTTTTGTTTCAAATGATATAGAGAATTTTCACCTATATACTATATTTAAACTTCTCTGGGTTCAGAGGCATCTGGGATGGACCATAACATGGTGGAAATGTGGATTGTGGTCAGACCAATCAGTATTCTAGATCTTTTTATGAAGAAATGGATGCCATGTGCTCCGGACCAAAGATGAAAAGGCCCATCCAGATTGTTATCAGCAACAGCTCCAATAGCCAGAGTGTGTTATGGTATGGGGTTGTATCAGTACACTTGGCAAAAGTCATTTACACTTCTGTGAATGCTGCATTGAAGCAGAAAAGTACATTGAGATTTAGAGCAACATAAGCTGCCTTTTCCATGGATGTCCATGTATTATTCAACAAGACAATGCAAAACACTGTGCTGCACACATTACAAAGGCATAGCTGTGGAAAAAGGGGGTACAGGTACTCGACTGGCCTGCCTGCGGTCCTGACCTGTCCCCAATAGAGAATGTGTGGAGAATTTTAAAACGATAAATGCGACAATGACAAGCTTGTACTGTTTCACACCTCAAGATGTGTTTGCAAGAAGAACATGTGTTTGGGACAACATAACATCTGAAACACTTTATCACTTGGTATCCTCTGTGCCAAAAACATTTTAATTAAGTGTTGTGAGAAGGAATGGTAACATTACAAAGTGGTTAATGCTTTATGGTCCTAACTTTTTTTTGAATGTGTTGCAGGCCTGAACTACAGGAATGGATGTGTATTAACAAATGAAATGAAGTTGACAGACAAATCATGAATATCTTAGGTTGATTACTGTCTTCAAGAAATTAAACGTCAAAATATATGCTTTTTCCATACTCTCCAATTTTTCTGATTTGAGGTTGTAAAGACAAAATCTAAATAAAACAAACAATAAAAAAAAACCTCTGACCGTTTTCACATGGCCCAGTGATTGCAGAAGGTTGAATTTCAGTAATTGTTAGAAAAGATTTTTACTTATTTTGATCATACTATACAATTATTCATGCACCCACCGTGGAGTAGATAACAGTACATGAATACCATCATTGTCACATAATACCTCCATGTATCTTAGCATCTGCATCCCAGACAAGACATGAGTAACAGTAATAAAACACTTCATTGTGTGCCAGACTTGGATGAGTAGGATTGTGGCAACTGGAGCATGTGTATATGTGTGAGTGTGAATGAAGGCTGGGGCTCAAACTGAAATCCAGCAGAGGCATGTTGCAGCCAAGCCTGGACGGAGGCAGCCTGTGTCTACGTGGCAGATTTGATGGGATTTTAAGCTCCACTTGGCAGACACGAAAAGGGTGAAATGCAAGAGTTGGTGTTAAACTTGTGAAGGGGAAAATGAGGCAGAGACAGGTCAAGCCTTAAAATGCCTTTGTTTTCTGCCTACACATAAACATTATGAACTAAACTGAAGGGACACAAACCTATTTTCTTTCTTTTTGTTTAGGTTTCAGGCTAAACATTGTTGCATTTCTCTCTCAAACATTGTGTACATCCCCAAGTCACTCTCGAACATTTTAGGACTCACACTCAAACAAAAACCTTTTCAATGCCTTTTTTAAAAATCTTTTTTTAAGCTTTTTTTTTTTTAAACCTATCTGAACATAAGCTGAACATAAGAAAGAAGTATTTGACCACTTTTAAACCATTTTATGTTGACCAAAGTGCCATAAATAGGATAAAGAATAGAAGGTAAATAGAAAAAACAACTAATAAGAAAACACAAAAATGATAGTTTGACAAACACAAGCTGAAAGCTAAACAGATCCAGTAAATAATAGCACTTGTTTTCATCAGCTTTATTGAAATGCATATGGGTAACAGTAGACGTTAGGACCACACTTCAAGATGGAATTGGAATAATGCTTGTCTAATAGTACGTTGTAGGATGTTCCACAGTCTAGGGGCATAGGTTGAAAATACAGTCACACTTACATTTCAACCACCATCAGTTTGGTACAGAAGACCCTGAGGATCTAAGGATTGAATGGGCATTTAAATCTGTAATACAAGGAGGAACAAGTCCATTAAATGCCTTAAAAACAAATAAAAGTATTAATAAAGGATAATAAAATGACCACTGACAACGATGCAGGCCTGGTGCCTCTAAGCATTCTGGTAGCAGCAATTTGAAATGATTAGCTCAAAGGTTTAGAGAGCTACAGTAATCAATGAGGGATGAAATGGACACATTAATAACCTTCACCAAATCCTGAAGGTTTGGCTTGGTGATTAATCTAGGATGGCTCTGACAAAAGATTTGATTGGTCTTTCAGTGTAACGTGGGGGCACACGATCTGTGCCAGGGAGAATGCAAAAAACAGACATGCACCTGGAAAATCTGACAGTCATTATGGACACCTGAACCTTTCTGGTCTTAAGAGTGCCGGACACAGATGTTTCTGCCTTGTCAGAGGCTCCTGAGTTTCAGCTAGATCTGTGTGATGCTTAGCACAGACCAGCGCTACCCCTACATTATAGCTCAGTCAAATCATAATTAGAAATGTCACGAGTATAATCTGACATTACTTTGTTTATTTCAAAAACTATACATGCTTTTCTAGATTTGGGAGTCATTTCAATGTCCAATTCCTAATCTTGCTTTAGCTGTTGTTAATATAGTGGAAATAGAGTAGATCTTGATTAAAAAATGTGCAAAACATTTTAGAGGTTTAGTTTAAAAATCAACAAGCCTGAGAAAGGGGGAAAGGCCTGTACAACACTGACTGTATTATTGTTATGGATGTGTGACAGTTACCACAATGAGCAGAAGTATAATCAAGCAACCAACACAATATGGATAAAAAGTTATTTTTGCAGTATTGTCTAGACCTCACCTTTTATTGCATCAATGCCAAAAAACTGTCATGGAGGCCACTTCCAAATCCACAAAGCTCAGCGCTTTTCACCGTGTCTCTTCCAGATCCAATGACCGAGGTCTTTTAAATGTTTCATCATTGAAAGACAGACTGTGTTTTGCTGATCAATGGTATTTTCTCCAAATCTGAATTTGAATATTTTTTTGAATGGCAGGTCAGTACACAGGTCATCAGTAAAAATTTAGGAGTGTGTTGTTGTAAAAATTTAGGAGTGTCTTGTACCTAGGCAGTTTTATTGCAAGCTGTTTAATCTGTTAATCATTACGATCAAGTCATGTCTGTTTGTCTACAATCTTCAAAATACTTTATCTATATATATATATATATATATATATATACATATATATATACACATATATTTATGTGTGAGTGTGTGTGTGTGCGTGCGTGTGTGTGTGTATATATATATATATTGCAGACATTTGAAAAGTTTCGTATAGAGGTCTGTCGTCAAATAAGGTTATGATTCTTATTATCAAGGTCATTAACCTACTTAACCCATATATTACCTTGCCAGATATATTAGCTGTTGTAGTACAGCAGTTATAATGATACATGTCACAATGCAGATGAAGAAAGTTTAAGCTTTATTAAGCACTGAGCGAGGTACTGGACTATGGATCAAAAGATCCAGGGTTCAATTCCCACCACTGCCAAGCTGCCAATGTTGGGTCTTTGAACAAGACCCTTAATCCATAATTGCTTGGATTGTAAGATTGTATCAGTTGTAAGTCACTCTGGATAAGGGCGTCTGATAAATGACATAAATGTAAATGGTATATGGTCCTGAGAAGATGATGATGACGATGATGAGCATGAGCAGGTCTTACCACTCAGGTGAATAACATGCGCTGGATCTGCACTTTGCAGTGAGAGAACTGTGTGTGGATCATGGGACAGTTGTGGTTTAGTTTCTATTTGAGAATTAGTTTCTATTTGTGGTGGAAGGATGATGTACCGCAGCAGGAGAAACAAGCTGAATATAAAATATTGCAATGCAGCAAACCAGAAGAATGAGTGGAGGAAAAAAAAAACTGTTTGGAACACAGCCATCAGAATGAAATGCGCTCGTTTCTCACAGTCTCTGCATGCTGCTCATTCATTTCCCTGCACTACTCTGAAATAATTGCTAAATAAACATTAAAAATACAATAGGAAATAAGTTATGCTGTCAAATAAAGACAGTTTTGGAATTCCGGAGAAAAAGAGAGAGAGAGAGAGAGAGAGAGCGCAAGTGTGCTGGATAAAGCTTTACAGTGAAATAATTTAACTATGTTAAAAACAAAAAAAAAATTAAATTCAATAGTGGTGGTTAATGTTGCTACTACATATATCGTTGTATGGCAAGCACTGCAGTTGTCTTGGTTTAGTGAGTCCAATACCTGTTACACTACGGTATCCCTATACAGGGGGGCAAAAAAAGATAATAGGTCAGCACTGATGTGCAAGTTCTCCTCTTAGAAAGATGAGAGAGGTCTGTAATTTGCATCAAAGTTACACTTCAACTATGAGAGGCAAAATGAGAAAAAAATCCAGGAAGGAAATCACATTGGAGGATTTTTAAAGAATTTAATTGAAATTATGGGGGATGGAAAATAAGTATTTGCGTCAAGAAAATTGGTTCAGCTCAATACTTTGTTAACATACCTTTGTTGGCAATGACCAGAGGCAAAAGTTTCCTGTAAGTCCTTCACCAGGTTTCCACACACTGTAGCTGGTATTTTGGCCCATTTCCTCCATGCAGATCTCCTCTCCAACCCCCGGAGCAAGTGATGTTTTGGGGGGGTCATTGGCAACAGGACTTTAATCCCTTCACAAAATGTTCTATGGGGTTGAGGTCTGAAAGACTGGCTAGGCCAACTCCAGGCACTGAAAAAATGGCTTTTTACGGAGCCACTACTTTGTTGCCCGAGCGGTGTGTTTGGGTCATTGTCATTGCGGGAGGACCAGCCCAAATTCCATCTCAATGCTCTCACTGATGCAAGGAGGTTTTGCTTAAAATCTCACGATAACATGGCCTCCATCATTTTCTTCCCTTAACACGGATCAGTCGTCCTGTCCCCTCTGCAGAAAAACAGCCCCCCCAAAAGCATGATGTTTCACCCCCATGTTCACAGTAGTATGTGTTCTTGGGATGGAAATCAGCATCCTTTTTCATCCAAAAAAGGGAGTTGAGTTTTTACCAAAAGTTCAATTTTTTTTGTTTCATCTGACCACATGATATTTCCAATCCTCTTCTGGATCATTCCATGTGCCCTTCTGGCAAACTTCAGACGGGCCTGGACATGTACTGGCTTAAGCAGGGGGACACGCCTGGCATGCGGATCTGAGTCCCTCTCGGCATAATGTGTTACTGATGGTAGCCTTGTTACTTTGGTCCCAGCTCTCTGCAGGTCATTCATCAGGTTCCTTGTGTAGTTTGGGCATTTTTGATCACCGTTCTCATGATCATTTGAACCCACAGGATGAGCTCTTGCGTGGAGCCCCAGAGATTGAGGGAGATTATCAATGGGTCTTGGTATGTCTTCCATTGTCGTACAGTTGCTCCCACAAGTTGATTTATTCACACCAACCCTGCTAGCATATTGGTAGAATTCACTCTTCCCAGCTGGTGCGGTCTACAATTTTCATCCTGGTGTCATTCGGACAGCTCTTGGGTCTCGGGAATTGGTTGAGTTTGGAGTTGACCTGTTGAGGCTGTGGGACAGGTGTCTTTTTACAGATACAAGGTTCAAACAGTTGTGGGTGACCATACTTATTTTCCACCATGATTTACATTTAAAAATTTAAATTTTTCTCTTTTTCTCTCATAGGTTGAAGTGTACATTGATTGAAAATTACATACGCTCTCATCTTTCTAAGTAGGAAAACTTGCACAATCAGTAGCTCCACTATAATACTTTTTTTGCCCACTGTAGCATTGCGCTATTTATAGTACAATGTAAAGTACAGTGGTACCTTTTGTCTCAGTTCTCATCATTTGCCTGGTACTCGGCGCACTTGCTTAAACTTGCATGAGTCGAGCAGCATGACTCGTTTCAGCCAAAACTCAATTTACAAGTCATGATTCAGTACACGGTGAATCCTCCAGAACACAGGCTGCAGTTAGCTTGGCAGCTATGCTAGCGTGCCAAGTTTACCAGTAGAGTAAGTGTTTTGCTTTTTCTTTTCACCTGCAGTCCATTTCTCATTAAATTACATGAGATATTTGAACACTTGTATGTATGTATCTCCATCGTAAATCAGGGAGCACCTGTACAATACAATTCCATTAATGCATATGATTCTTATACAGTGTGGAATTTTCTAGTGGTCAGGAACAGATTAATTCAATGTACATTATTCCTTATGTGAAAAATGTACTCCTTACTCGTTGTTTTCTGTACTCCACAAGCCTTCTGGAACGAATGACGAGAATCAAGGTGCCACCTTATATATATTTAATATGATGTTTGGACATTGTCCAGGTCCATCACAGAATGTATCGTGGATGTTAAGCGACGTGTACCTGTTTATGCAAAATCATAAGCAATAATGAGTAAAGTAGCCCATTACCTGTTAGAAAGAAAGAAGGAAAGAAAGAAAGTAAGCATCTTGACCTGTTCTGACATGGCTGTGCTACAGATGCAGGCTGTTTTAGAAAATAAATTTGATTTTTGATGCAGCAGAACACAATAATGCACCATCGTTTTAGTGTAAATCATCCATGCTTCTGCTAAATATCTAACTTTACATTTGACATTTGGAATTTTGGATTGTACATTTCTTGACCATTCTTCTACATTGCATTTATTTTGGAAGTCATAGACGAAATATTGTTTACATTTTGGTTTGTAGATAAACAACACAAGAATCTAAATGGTTAAATGTGACACTGGTGAATTTGCACACCTGTCTGCTTTACTTAAATTCCTGCTGGGCTTGTCACCTTGAGTTTGAGGAGGGCTGCTCATGCGTCTGTGCAGGTTTCTCCCCATGTCAGTTACCTTGACATTTCAGCCTTACCACTCACACCTGAGAATAGCTAATGTGTGATATTGCTCAGGGCTAGTGATCAGAGAGATCAGAAATCAGATCTGTCAGGAGTGCACGAATCGGCAAAGGACTTTGGGATGTCAGAAGGTCCAGCCAAACTATAGTTGTTATAACCATACAATGTGGACACACAAAACCATTAATGTATGATCTAACTGCATGTAGCACATGTTCTGCATATCCCAAGTATACCATGTAGCTGGTGGTAGCTTAGCCAGACTTTATTGGCAGAGGGACAAACATCCTAAAGTCCCTCTATTCATCCTGTAATTTAAAGCTTTACATCTGTATTTAGTCTGACTTACTAATCATTATTTGTTTCTTTCTCTTTCCTTTCCTTTCATCCTTTATTCCTTTAAAACATTTTCCAAAATTCCCAATATGATCTTTACTTATTTATCTCTACAGAAATAACAAAATAAATAATAATAATTCAGGTCTTCATTTCCTTCCTTCTTGTCTTTATTACTTCCTTTTAACTTCCCATGACTTCCTCTTCCTCTTCCCCCTCCATTACTCCAGACATTTTTTCTTCCTTCCATCCATTTTCTTTAAAAAACAAACAAACAAAACCCGTATAATCTCTTGTCTATTAAATAAGCAAAAAAAAGTTTTGTAAATATTCCCCCAATTTTAACTTATGACTTAAGTTTGTTTCTGTCAGCCATTCTTTCTCTTCACTTTTCCTTCCTTGCATTTTTTGTTTCAAGATAGTGCCTGTTTAAAAGATTTTCACTCATCTTTGAGGAGAGGTTACAAAACCATCTCTAAAGAGTTTGGACTCCACCAATCCACAGTCAGACAGAATGTGTACAAATGGAGGAAATTCATGACCATTGTTAACCTTCCCAGGAGTGGTCGACCAACAAAGATCACTCCAAGAGCAAGGCATGTAATAGTTGGCAAGGTCACAAAGGACCCCAGAGTAACTTCTAAACAACTGAGGGCCTCTCTCACATTGGCTAATGTTAATGTTCATGAGTCCACCATCAGAAGAACACTGAACAACAATGGTGTGCATGGCAGGGTTGCAAGGAGAAAGCCACTGCTCTCCAAAAAGAACATTGCTGCTCGTCTGCAGTTTGCTAAAGATCACGTTTACAAGCCAGAAGGCTATTGGAAGAATGTTTTATGGACGGACGAGACCAAAATAGTACTTTTTGGTTAAAAAAAAAAAACCATTATGTTTCGAGAAAGGAAAACACTGCCTTACAGCATAAGAACTGTATCCCATCTGTGAAACATGGTGGTGGTAGAATCATGCTTTGGGCCTGTTTTGCTGCATCTGGGCCAGAATGGCTTACCATCATTGATGGATCAAGAATTCTGAATGATATCAGAGAATTCTAAAGAAAAATGTCAGGACCTCTGTCCATGAACTGAATCTCAAGAGAAGGTGGGTCATGCAGCAAGACAATGACCCTAAGCACACAAGTCGTTCTGCCAAAGAATGGTTAAAGAAGAATAAAGTTAATGTTTTGGAATGGCCAAGTCCTGATCTTAATCCAATCGAAATGTTGTGGAAGGACCAGTTAATGTGACTCACCAACATCCCAGAGTTGAAGGAGAAATGGGCTAAAATTCCTCCAGGCCGGGGGCGGGTGGAAATCAGGGTGGAAAATAAGTAAGACAAAAACAAGCAAGATTTCTGGCTCTCACAAACCTGTAACTTCTTCTTTAAGAAGCTCTTCTGTCCTCGACTCATTACCTGTATTAATGGCAGCTGTTTGACGTGGTTATCTGTATAAAGACACCTGTCCACAGCCTCAAACAGTCAGACTCCAAACTCAACCATGGCCAAGACCAAAAAGCTGTCACCAGGACATCAGGACGAAATTGTAGACCTGCAACCTGGCTGGGAAGAGTGAATTTACAATAGGCAAGCAGATTGGTGTTGAATAAAGACATTGATAATCCCCCTTGATCTGGGACTCACGCAAGATCTCCATCCTGTGGGGTCAAAATGATCATGAGAAGGGTGAGCAAAATCCCAGAAACTACATGGAGGGACCTGATGCATGACCTGCAGAAAGCTGGATCAGTTTATGTAAACAAGGCTCCCTCATACACACTACGCTGAGAGGGACCTCGATCCTTCAGTGCCAGGCGTGTCCCCTGCTTAACCAGTACCTGTCCAGGCCCATCTGAAGTTTGCCAGATAGCATATCGCCGATCAAGAGAGGATGGGAGAATATCATGTGGTCCAGATGAAACCAAATAGCAACTTTTTTGGTAAAAACTCATGGATGAAAAAGGATGCTGAGTCGCATCTTCAGACACCATACCTACGTGAAGCTGGGGGTGGAAACATCATTCTTTGTGGCTGTTTTGTCTGCACGGGACCGGACGGCTGACCTGTTACAGAAAGAATGAACGGGGCCATGTATCGTGAGATTTTAAGCCAAAACCTCCTTCCCATCATTTTTTAGAGCATTGAAGAATGGAACCTGGCTGGGTCTTCCAGCATGACAATGATCCCAACACACCACTCGGGCAATGAAGGAGTTGCTCCGTAAAAAGCATTTCAAGCTCCTGGAGTGGCCTAGCCGTCCTCCAGACCTCAACCCCATAGAAAATTGTTGGAGCAGTTGAAAGTCCGTGTACCCATACCATCTCTGCTCTAGAGGAGATCTGCATGGAGGAATGGGCCAAAATACCAGCTACAGTGTGTGCAAACCTGGTGAGGACTTACAGGAAACGTTTGACCTCTGTCATTGCCAACAAAGGTTATGTTACAAAGTATTGAGTTGAACCAAATTTATTGGCCAAATACTTATTTTCCACCACGATTTACAATTAAATTCTTTAAAAATCCTGCAGTGTGATTTCCTGGATTTGTTTTCTCATTTTGTCTCTCATAGTTGAAGTGTACCTGTGATGAAAATTACAGACCTCTCTCATCTTTCTAAGTAGGAGAACTTGCACAATCAGTGGCTGACTACATACTTTTTTATATGTATGTAGCTAGTACCCAGCCCAGTGTTCGCTAAATGTAGTCCTGCTGTCTCTGCGTAGTTCTACAGTTTCTGACACCCTTGTAGTGGCCATCTTAACACTGCTTGTTTTTTTTCAGTCAGCTGATTTTCAGGTGAGATTCACAGCTTGTGTGCAAGTATTGTAATTACTGTGCTGCTGTGGTGCTCTTGTGGAAATGACAGTGATTAGGTTTATTTACTCAGGATTGTGTTTTGGCTGGGAATGATGAAGGGGAGCTTTTGCATGAGGTTATTTCTCCTGTTTGGATTGCGCTTGTGGAATGTGAGTTATGAGATAGCTATGAAAGTGATGTCAAAAGATTTCTTAGCTGGTGCAAAGGAACAATGATAATGGCCCCTGTAGCCACGATTTGATTGTGTTTATGGTCTCCACAATCAAATTATGTATAGAGAAATTTCACCCACTCAGACAATGTGAATAAAGGCAAATCACTTGTTGAACAGAGAAAAACAGTGAAAGTATGTGATGTGTAAGAAATACATAACTGTTTGCACCTACAGTATAGTAAAATTAGCAACAGAATTCTATCAGCGTTAAATATCTTAACACCGTTAAAAGACGAGATGTAATAATACACTGTTTAGTATTTCATTATTTTCTAAAGGCCAAGTATAACTGTGATAGCTTAGCGGTTAAGGCACTGGACTCTGGACCAGAAGGTCCAGGGTTCAAATCCCACCTGTGCCAAGCTGCCACTGTTGGGTCCTTGAGCAAGACCCTTAACCCACAATTGCTTGGATTGTAAGATTGTATCAGTTGTAAGTCGCTCTGGATAAGGGTGTCTGCTAAATGCTGTAAATGTAAATGTATAACCCCAAGTCAGAGAAAATTAGGACAGTATGGAAAGCGTCTTATATTTACTTTACTATAAGCGTCTTATATTTACTATATTTATATCTCATTTTATTGCAGACAGTGTGAACCTAAGATATTTTAGTGTTTTTTTGCTGGTCAACTTCATTTCAATTGTTAATAAACAGCCATTCCTGCATTTCAGGCTTGCAACACATTCCAAAACATATTTGGGACTGGGGCAAGTTAGGCAGGAAAGTAGGTTAAAAAAAAACACTTAATAATGATGTGATTTCAAACAAGTGATGTCAACAGGTGATTGTGATCATGATTTAGTACGAAAGCAGTATTCAAGAAAGGCTGAGTCTTTGAGGAAGAGACAAATGGATCTCTATTGTGTCAACAAATGTGTGAGAAAATTACTGAAATGTTTAAAAACAATGGGATTTGCATATTTCTCCCGCTACAGTGCATAATATTATGAATGATCATAAATGATTCAAAGAATCTGGAGGAATTTCAGTGCGTAAAGGGCAAGCTTACGCTTACCAAATGTGATCTTTTACCTCTACCTACACCTTTTACCTACACCTACAGTGGGGCAAAAAAGTATTTAATCAGCTACTGATTGTGCAAGTTCACCTACTAAGAAAGATGAGAGAGGTCTGTAATTTTCATCATAGGTACACTTCAACTATGAGAGACAAAATGAGAAAAAAAATCCAGGAAATCTTATTGTAGGATTTTTAAAGAATGTAATTGTAAATCATGGTGGAAAATAAGTATTTGGTCACCCACAAACAAGCAAGATTTCTGGCTCTCACAGACCTGTAACTTCTTCAAGAAACTCTTTTGTCCTCCACTCGTCACCTGTATTAATGGCACCTTGTTATCTGTATAAAATACACCTGTCCACAGCCTCAAACAGTCAGACTCCAAACTCAACCATGGCCAAGACCAAAGAGCTGTCGAAGGCTCCCACTTTTTCTGGAACGAAGTTTGACTGTTCAGCTGGCAGGGTCGACTGTGTTTGTTGTTTCTGTATATACAGCTCTATGGAAAATCTGTGGTTCTGGATGTGCAATCTGGCTGTAGCAGACTATTTACCATAATTACTAGCAATGTTAGTGTTTCCTAACACAACCAGTTTTTTTTAGAGCCTATTATTATGATTCTGTTTTGTGATACAGTATGAAAATTGCCCAATGTATAATATTTTATTATAATTATTGAGATAATGATGATGATGGTGGTTATTACCCAGTTGTTCCTCTGACATTTATGATGATGTTATTTAGTATTTACTTTGATTCCATGCACAGTTTAAATGACAACAGACAAGTATTGCAATGATTCCCTTGTTGTTATTCTTCTGCCACAAGTTTAGTGCCTGATTTTGTACCATGCATGATACCTATCACAGGTCTCAGCTACATTCAGGTGTTATACATTTCATTATGACTTTATTATTACTTATGTTTGAATATTTTCTGTGCTGTGACCTGTCACATCAGCCTCCCAGAAAATGCCAAGTTGTGGATTTGTTTTAACTCTTGGTGCAAGTGTCTGTGCATCCATCTGGCAAGTAATCTTCCTGGATCTCTCCAAACGACATGCATTTTATTTGGAGACTTGTGTGTGAGGATGTGTGCATTATACTCCTATGGTTCTGTGTACTTTTCCGACATGTACTCTTTTGCCACTGCAGATTGTAGTCTCAAAAAATGAAAGGCATTTTGACTACAGGCAAGAACATAAAGCTATGGTTGTTTCAAACCCAACTGTTTGTAGAGCTTCTGGGTTTTTTGTGCTGTATGTCATTATGACTTACCTTCAGCGTATTTGATGCTAGAGAATTGGACATTTTTACTACCATGATTTTATCTTTTCTTGAATAACACTGCCTTGAAAGTCATGTTTATTTGAAGACATGTCATGTTTGCATCAGTTTATTTGATTATATCAGTGTAATGTGGGCAGCCGCCTTGCCATCAGTCAGGATTTGGCTTCTTGTATAGTATAAATATTGCAGCAAGCACTAATACATTAGGTAACTAGTATAGTCATGTTTAAAAATATTATCAGAATTTGGGCTATTATACCCAAATCACATGGAAAACCCAACTCCATAAAGTACACCTATTAATTATTTATTTCTTTTGACATTTCATTCAAATACCATGGCCATTAACATTGAGTTGGAACCTTCTATATATAGAAAGAATTCTACTCTTCTGAAAAGGCTTTTTAATATATCTTGGAACATGACTGAGGGCATTTGCTTCCATTCAGCCACAGAAAGTGAAACCTGATGTTGGCAATATGGGCTGGCCCACGGTTGGTGTTCCAGTTTGCCTCAGAGGTGTTGAATGAGCTTCAGGACAGCTAAGTTCTAAAACACAAGCCTCAGAAATCTATTTCTTCATGGTCATTGCGTTACAGTTGGCATGTACATTTCTGAAAACCTAAATAGTGAAGCATAATGCTGGTCCCAAAGAAGCATACTTATGCTAATATTGCATAAGTATGGTTTGGAACTCACATGTAAGTATTAAAAATTTAGTGCTTCACAAGGCAACTTTAACAAATTAAAAAATAACAACAATGGACTGACTCACTGGAAAGGTGGAATCCTGTGAAAATGCCCCATAAAATAAAGCTCTTCAGTTTTACCCTTTCTACCACCAGTGTTTGTATATGGAGAGAGCAATTGTGTATGCTTGACTTTATGTACTTACATTTTCATTTAACGCATTTAAAAGATCTCCTTATCCACAGAAAACTAAAGAAATGCTTTGTATTTTTCTTAGTAGATATTGCCTAATACTAATACAAATAAGCAATAACCCATAAACACAGTCTGTCAAGATCAAATATGTAAGCGCAGTTTCAAGCTTCACTTAAGTGTAAGGAAAGAGGTAAGTCTTTAGTCACTATTTGAAGATAGCAATGGACTCAGCCATTCGGACACTACGTGAGTTTGTCTTGCATTTGAGTAAAGCTTGTGTTGCGAAGGGTACGAGGTGCAGAGTGTGGTTTGTTTAGACCCTTTAGGGTTTTGAATCTAATGCAGGCAGCTACAGGCAGCCAGTGAAGAGAACACAGCAGTGAGGTGACATGAGAAAACCAGATATGGGGTAAATTGAAAACCAGACATGCTACTGCATCCTGAATCAGTTGCAGAGGTCTGATTGAATGCATTGGAAGACTTAAGACACATCAAATGTTTCTTGCATTTTCACAAGATCTTGACAAGGATCTTGATCTCTTATCTTCAGGATGAAAAGCAGCTCAGGTTTAGCTTCAGAACAGTGCTAGAAGTTGCCCTTATATATACACTGTATGTATATGTAGATATGTAGATATGCATATATGTAGATGATTACAGGTGTGCCACTGGGTCTTTGCACAAGAGGAAATAAAAGGCTCTCAGAGGCTACTTTTGGGTAGCGTAACTCTTGGTGAGATCTTTCTGATGCTAGACATGTTATGGGTCACCATAAGCGCCCGCCGGTGGAAAAAAAAAAGGACCCAAAATGCAGTTAGCTCCAGATTGAATTGATGAACCAACATTATAAACAAATAAATAAACAAAACTAAATATACTGATGGAAAAGAAAAATAAATAAAGAAAGTCACCTCAGTGGCTGGGGATTAAACCCTGGTATGCTGTGTCGGTGATAAGTGGTTTAACCGATCGTGACACCAGCCCACTGAATTTAAACCAAAAAAACGCCCAAATGCCCAAGTACGGGGTTAACGGGCGCGGCGAGCTCTGGAACGGAGCATAGTTGCTCAGGTTTGAGGCTAGGTGGCGCTAAATGCCCAAGTATGGGGTTAACGGGCACGTCGAGCTCTGGAACGGAGCATAGTCGCTCAGGTTTGGAGCTAGGTGGCGCTAAATGCCCAAATACGGGGTTAATGGGCGCAGCGAGCTCTGGAACAGAGCTTAGTTGCTCAGGTTTGAAGCTAGACGGCCCTAAGTGCTCAACTATAGAGCTTACGGGCACAGCAAGCTCTCGTATGGGGCTAGGCGGTGCTAAATACCCATTCATGGAGCTTATTTGCTCAGATGTAGGGCTTACGAGAGCGGCAAGCTCGGGAATGGAGCTTAACTGCTCAGGTTCGGAGCTAGGCAGCGCTAAGTGCTCAACTATAGAGCTTACAGGCGCAGCGAGGTCTCTTATAGGGCTAGGCGGCGCTAAATACCCATTCATGGAGCTTAACTGCTCAAATGCGGGGCTTGCGAGCACGGCCAGACTAGGTATGGAGCTAGGCAGCACTAAATGCCCGCATAGAGCTTATTTGCTCAGATGCGGGGCCTACAAACATGGCGAGCTCGGGAACGGAGCTTAACTGCTTAGGTTTGGAGCTAGGTGGCGTTAAATGCTCAATTGTTGAGCTTGCGGGCGTGGCGTGCTCTCGTACGGGTCTAGGCGGTGCTAAATACCCAGGCATGGAGCTTAACTGCTCAGATGCGGGGCTTGCGAGCGCGGCGAGCCCAGGTATTGAGCTAGACGGTGCTAACGGTGCTAATGTAAATGTAAATGTAACTGGTCAAGCACCGGGCTAACACGCTCAAGCACACGGCCGACTTCATCAAGTACAGACTCAATGTACACGTTAAGCTCGGGTGCCGAGCTGACCAGTGCTAGCTGCTGGCTTAGCGAGCTAACTTGGTCGAGAACAGAACTAATGTGCGCTAATGGGTCGGGAATGGGGCTGACCTGCTCAGGTTCGAGGCGAGATTGCATGGCCGACCCAGGTGTATGGGTACGTGGATCCCACCACGACACAGGAATCCGCTCAGCGGATGTAAAGATACTGAGCAGTTCCTTCGGCCGGGCCTGAGGGTAGAGTTTACACTCACCAGAGGGCAACAGCACCCCGAAGGAGGCTGGTAGTTTGTCGTCGCTTAGGGCGGTGGCAGCCCTTCGTAGTGGGTGGGTCAGGAGATGGCTGACCACAGCAACCCTATGTGAGGCTTGGGTGGCTGCCAGTGCTTTTTACGGTGAGGGCTAGGTGGCTCAGCGAGGCCGGCTAACCAACTGGGCGAGCTGAGGGAGCTGGAGACTGGCCGGACCCCCAAAAGCAAGGCGGGATCCGACCAGCGACCGCCGAAGCCGTATAGAGAGGGTGGAGACTTCCATAAGGGAAGTCCCAGGAGCTAACACTGGGTCCAGTTCTGGTGGCTGCATTCTGTTACGGGTCGCCGTAAGCGCCCGCCGGCAGACCGTTAAAGAAAAGGTTTTTTAGGACCCAAAATGCAGTTAGCTCCAGATGAAATTGATGAAACAAAATTATAAACAAATCTAAATATATACAGTGTATGTATGTGTGTATATATATATATATATGAAAGAAGGTCACCTCAGTGGCTGGGGATTAAACCCTGGTCAGCTGCATCAGTGATAAGTGGTTTAACCAATCACGCCACCAGCCCAGTGAGGTTAGACCAAAGAAATAACCGGCAAAAACAAGTTCCTGCGCTTGTGCATATGTGGGCGTTCTCTCACACACACAGGAGCTTGTTTTTGTTAGTTATTTCTTTGGTTTAACTGGTGGTGCGATCGGTTAAACCACTTATCGCCGACCAGAGTTCCCCAGCCACTGAGATGACTTTCTTTATTTATTTTTCTTTTCCTTTAGTATATTTAGAAGCTCAGACCCGCAAAGGGAGGGGGCACTGACATCACCCAGCGCGAGCGATCCCGAAAAAGGGTGGGGCTGAGCCAGAGCTCTGGACTTTCAGACTGAATACAGTAAATACTACGAGGCGCACGTGGGAAAGAAATTTACTACACAAAAGGGAGAAGCGAAGCGAAAGGAAATCGCTAGCGCTAACGAGTCAGAAGTGTCAATGTTATCGCGTTAAACCGATCGCTGGAAGCGAGGAAATACGGAAGTAACCGCTGATGGCTGCCAGCGGAAGCCAGAGACGGGATAGACAAACAAACCGGGGAAGGAGATCTCAACCCTGGTTCTACTCCCTGTCTTACCTCGGGTCCTTCTGGAACCCTATAAGGCCGACCTCCTTAACGAGGCCGTCCACTGATCTTAACAGGCCAAAAAAACCACCAAAAGATAACCACCTGAAAAAACCGCAAAGAGCGAATAGTTGGTGAGTGGGGATACGTAGCATAAAGAAGGTGAATGCAGCCACACTGCCAAGCTCAGGAGCGGGACTTAAAAACCTGGGCTGGCAGGTGCTGCATATTAATGCGATCACGCAGGTGCGCGTACACGATCGCGTTGACTGTTAGGATCACCAGATGGTAACTAAGCCGATGCTGCCCCCTAGCGTTGGTTAGTGGGTGCGATCTCTAACAAGACATGCCTCTATGACACACTCAAAAGTATTTTGCCCAGTTTACAGACTTTGAAAGGGGGCGCATCATTGGACTGAGAAAAGCTGGATGGTTGTTTCAATGAATTACCCACCATCTAGACCGTTCTGACCTATCTGTTGGGAGCAGTGGTTCCAATGAGGACACACACTTGGCAAACAGATTCCGGATGGCCCAGACAGACCACCAGTAGAGAGGATCATTTTATCCCCGAGCAGCTCCCACAGCTTCGTTGTTCATCATCCAGACACGTGGCACGTTCACTACACACCTTTGTCCAGGCACTTAGCAGAAGGAAATTTGTTGTAACTGCACCCCTTATGTGTCAGCCAGCTACCATTATTGTTTGCAGTGGTGTCATGAATGAGAAACCTGGACTGCTACAGGCTGGAACCGTATCATCTTTAATGATGAATCCAGGTTCTGTTTGGGATCCTATGATGGTCGGGTTAAAGTATGGAGGCCTTGTCGTGAGTGCTTCAATCCTGCCTTTGTTGCAGAATGACACTGCCCCAACTGCTGGTGTGATGGATGAGGATCTTCAGGCCCAGCTCAAACAGCTCAGGTGGCCTAAAAGGAGCCTCCTTTCATGTTACAGTTTTCCCCAGTAAACTTATCCTTTCACTCTAATAATGTAATCACTTACATAGATCATCATTACATTCATACTTATAAAGTATCAATCAATTCCAACAACTTCTTGGTTATATAGATAGATGAATGGATGCATGGATGGATATATGGATAGACAGATAGACAGATGGATGGATGGATAGATAGTGGAAGTGTATTGGAAGTGGACACAACATGAAAATAGCCTGCCATCCAAAGTAAGACCCATACACAGCCTCTGTCTCAGCAATACACCAATATGGTAATCCCTGCTGCACATTTCTATTTTTAGGTTTTGGCCAGTACACAGTGGTTCATCGAAACGATTTACCCTTGAAATATGATGACTGTGGACGTCAACTGACAGTGAGATACCTGCTTAACTGTGGCAGCCATTGTGGTAAATGATTGTGTTGAGCTGAAGCTGTTGCTAGAAGAAGATGGTTTATATATTTGAAGGATCTTGGTCTGGTAGCTTGGAGTTTCTGAGACTCATTGCACGAAGGTTGAGGAGGAAGGTGTCACATGCATGTGCAGACATAGACACATGGACCGAAAAGGTAATCATAGACGAATCCTTAGTTAAACATGACATACAATACAGGGGACTATACCAGTATATATAAACTAAGATGAGCCAAAATATTATGACCAGCTGGTCTACAACAATGTTTATGTAGGTGCTATGTGTCAATCTGGCGTTCACATGAATGCCCGGACCAAGGGTTTCCAACAGAACACAGGGCATCACACTCCCTTCACCAGCTGGTCTTTTTCCCACAACGCATTGAGGTGCCAACACTACTCTAGGCACATAGCACATATGTACATGGGCATCCACATGTTTTAAAGCAAAACAAAACTCATCAGACTTGACAACCTTCTGTTGCTTCAAGGTGGAGTTCTGACATGTGCATGCTCAGTATAAGCACTTTTGAAAGTGGACATCAGGGATCATGGTTAGCTCTGTGACTAATCTGTGACTAGAAGGTATTGTGAGATAGAGTGTGCATTGTCTTCCATTTCTCCTGTAACCAGCATTAACTCTTTACTGCCATTGCACATCGATGAGCTTTTGATGCCCAACACCTTGTTACTGTTTTGTCCTCTCTTGGATAACTGTTGCTAGTTACTCACCACTGCTGGCCAAGAGCATCCCACAAGTCTTGATGTTTTGGAGGTTCTCTGACCCAGTCATCTGGCCATAATATTTTTCCCTTATCATAGTCACTTTGGTTTTAATGCCTGCCAATTTCCCCTACATCCAACACTACAAAAACTGGCTGTTTGTTTAGAGTTTAATTCATCTCATATGTTGACGTGCAGTTGTACCAAATTGGTCAATGGTATTCGTCATTTGATCTGTGAGTGGTCATAATGTTTTACCCATGTGTAGAGGTATGATACTGGAAGAACAGAAGGTAACAGGAAGTATTTATACACAGACTAATCAGGAGTAGACAAAGAACAGGTACACACAATAAACGTATGAACCAATTATGAGATGAGAGCCAGAGGTGTGAATAAGAAACACATGGCATAAAAAAATACAAGCCACTTGGCACTGTCAGCATGGGAGCCATGATGCTGTAGATTACAGTTCTCAGACTGTGGTTTGAAATGATTTTGCTTGTGTTTTTCACTCAGTGTGTTGTTTGGATTTACTAAAACATAAGAATTTTGACATAAATTGTAACATGGGAACATCTCTGGCCTGGTGACATGACAATACCAGTCTAGCCCCCACCACAGTGAATACTTACACTAGGCAATCTGTACCGCTTGGGTGCAATTGATCCCCAAAGTGCAGTTCCAAATTGTACTGGCTTCCGGCATGCTTGAAGAGTTGGGCTTGAACGTGGTTCACTGACCTAATGCACGGCACGCATTTGGTGTGATTGCAAATGGCACTCGAACACAGAAAACAGTGTCAGTTACCTCCGTAAAAATATTCTTTTTTGTGCAGCACGAGAAGCCGAAAATCAGTACATAGCATAATCAGTAAATTTATTATAAGGCTTATTAGGGCTTTGTGTCAGCACGAACAAAGTGAAACCAAAAAAGCCACATAGAAAGTACAACCATGAAGTCTGCTGTGCTGTACTAGCCCATGTTATACGTGCAGCACAAGAAGCCAAGACAGTGTGTTGCATAATCAATGCATTTATTATAAGGCATATGAGAGGGCTGTGTGTCAGTGTGCCCAAAATGAAACAAAAAAAATGCCACAAAGTAAAATTTGTTTGTTTGTTTATTGGTTTATTTAATGTCACTATCATTGGCCATTTCAATGTCACACAAATAAGGTTACATCAATACACAAGGTTACCTCAAGACTAGTCATATGTACACACACTCAAGTCAATGCCAATTTAGAGTAATCAATTAACCTAATGCATGTCTTTGGACTGTGGGTGGAAACCAGAGTACCTGGAATAAACTCACACGGACACGGGGAGGACAATGCAGAGTCCACACAGAAAGGACACAGGCCTCTCCACCCTGGGATTGAACCCAGGACCTTCTTGCCATGAGGTGGCGGTACCCTCCACTGAGCCACCATACTGACCTCACATAGTAAGTACAACCATAGTACCATTAAGTCCACTGTGCTGTGTGAGCCCGTGTTATACGTGCAGCATGAGAGTGCGTTGACCCGAGAGCCGAAAATCAGTGCATTGCATAATCAAATCATTATGAGACGGCTGTGTGTCAGCGCACTCAAAATGAAACCAAAACATACCACATAGTATAAGTACAACCATGAAGTCCGCTGTGCTGTGTGAGCGTGTATTGTGATGACGAAAGTGTGCCAGCGCGTTTAATTTAGCGTAATGTGAGTATAAACAAGCGTGGACATTCACAATCCAGCACAATTCAAGGCAACCAATCTCAGTGTGAGTACACCCTGAGACTCTGGAACCTGCCAATGAAACAACTGTATTCTGTGTTTCCAACCCCCTAGTCTAATGGACATAGATTCTTTCAGTATATTGGGTGCAAGACCATTCTGGTCTGTTATTGTAACGGGGGCTCACCTGGCTTTCCGACGCTAGGGGGCAGCGTTGGCTTCCTTTGCCTCAGGTTGAGACCCTGACAGTCAGCACAATCGCACAGGCATGATGAAGGCTGTGCGATTGCGTTAGTATTATCACCTGCAGATCTCATTAAGCTGCTCGTTTGCTTTATGAGGCGACACCCACTGACTCAGGTACTTAAGGTCCGTCCTGTGTTCAGTCGGGGTCGCACCATCCCACCTTGATGGGGGTACCATCGCCCATCGGAGCCTTCACACAGCTCAGACGTGCTGCAGCGGACTCTCGCCGGTAATCGGTATTGTTAGGGATAATGGTAACTGATTCTTCGAAGAGGGTCAGTAATTGTACGGCTAGGAAACCGGATGGTAACCGCTAGGGAAGTAGATGGTAGAGTAGGGTCAGGAACCGCTCTTCGTGTCCCCTATGCTGCATCACGGCTCGCCGGCGCCCTCCGGGGCTTTAGACTCGCTGCTGCGGCAGCTGGAGCACTCCCTCTTATCCCCTTGCCGAGCCCACTTCTTTATTTAAAGTTATTTTCTTTGCGCTTTGTGCGGGAGACCGTTGCCACTGCCCGCGCTGTATTTAAAGGGAACGCCTCGCTGCTCCTCAGCCACGTTCCGTGTTGTATTTAAAAGGGACGCTTCATTGCTCCTCAGCCCCGTTCCGTGTTATATTTAAGGGAACGCTTCGCTGCTCCTCAGCCCCATTCCGTGTAGTGTCTAAGGGAACGTTTTGCTGCTCCTCAGCTCCGTTCCATTTTCGCGTCCGATGTCGTGCTGCGCATGCGCGGTATGGTGGCCAGCCTTGCGCCCGCTGTAGCCCCTGCCTTGTGCACGCATGCGTAGATCCGTGACTCGCTTCGCATCTTCGGGTGCCTGCGAGCTGTACGTCACCGCACGTCATCGCTTTCTCTACTCTCCCCAGCTGCCGGTAGAGCGCAATGCAGTCTCTGTTTGAGAGAGAGGGAGAGAGAAGCGATCGCTCTTTTCTACCTAAGCGATTTCCTTCACGTTCGCCACACACCCTCTTGGTTAAGCACTGTTAGTGGCGATCGTGTTTAAATCCATCCATTCACATTTTCGTTACATTAAAGCTCGCGCTAGGCGGAGCTTTTCCGTTCGGGTTACACCCCGCTCTTGTATGAGTGTCACGTGAGTCTCTCGGTAGACCCGTGGTTAAGTCACAGACTCTGATGCCAGCGATCAGAGTTTTCGATTCCACGCTGTGCCATCGCTGGCACAACGTCCATTATTTTGGCACATCCTCTTTTGTGTTTAATCCATTATTATTTCAGTTCATTACTACCATCTGGAGCTAACTGCATTTGGGTCCTAAAACCCTTTTGCTTTTAGGGGTTTGCCTTTTTGCCATCCTGGGCGAACCCGTTACAGAATGGTGCGACCATTAATTTGGACCCAGCGTTAGCTCCAGACAACAGCTGGCTTTTGGGAGGGGCATTGTCCTTTGACGGTGGCCAAGTCATGGACGATGTATGGCATCTTGTCCCTCCCAAGATGCCTACTCTCATTGCCGTGTCCTTTTTTTCAGCAACTGGGCAGTAGCGCCACCTGGTTTCGTTCCTGCGCACGTTGATTCAGCTCCGAAACCTGCTGGCTTGGGCTTGGGCTGGTAATGTTGCCTTGCACTTCTACGTTCTTTGGTCTGCCCCGTGGTTTTTCCCTCCCCTGTTTTCGTCCCGGCCCCATTATGTTTTTCCTTTTTTTGCTAACGCTGGCTGATGTTTCGGCGTGTTGGGACGTTGGGACACCGCCCCTTTGGGGGGGGTACTGTAACGGGGGCTCACCTTGGCTTTTCCGACGCTAGGGGGCAGCGTTGGCTTTCCTTGCTTCAGGTTGAGACCCTTACAGTTCAGCGCAAACGAGCACCTTAACGAGATCTGCAGGTGATAATACTAACGCAATCGCACATGATCATGCCTGTGCGATTGCGTTAGTATTATCACCTGCAGATCTCGTTAAGCTGCTCGTTTGGCTTTATGGGCGACACCCACTGACTCGGGTACTTAAGGTCCCGTCCTGTGTTCAGTCGGGGTCGCCACCATCCCCACCATGATGGGGGTAACCATCGCCCATCGCAGCCTTCACACGGCTCAGACGTGCTGCAGCGGACGCTTGCCGGTAATCGGTATTGTTAGGGATAATGGTACTGATTCTTCGAAGAGGATCAGTAATTGTACGGCTAGGAAGCCGGATGGTAACCGCTAGGGAAGTAGAACGGTAGAGTAGGGTCAGGAACTGCTCTTCGCGTCCCCTATGCGCATCACGGCTCGCCGGCGCCCTCCGGGCTTTAGACTCGCTTGCTGCGGCAGCTGGAGCACTCCCTCTTATGCCCTTGCCGAGCCCACTTCTTTATTTAAAGTTCTTTTTTCTTTGCGCTTTGGTGCGGGAGGCCATTGCCACCGCCCGCGCTGTAATTTAAAGGGAACGCCTCGCTGCTCCTCAGCCCCGTTCCGTGGTTGTATTTAAAGGGACGCTTCGATGGTCCTCAGCCCCGTTCCGTGTTATATTTAAGGGACGCTTTCGCTGCTCCTCAGCCCCGTTCCGTGTAGTGTCTAAGGGAACGTTTTTGCTGCTCCTCAGCTCCGTTCCATTTTCGCGTCCGATGTCGTGCTGTGGCATGCGCGTATGGTGGCCAGCCTTGCGCCCGCTGTAGCCCCTACCTTGTGCACGCATGCGTAGAACCGTGACACGCTTCGCCTCTTCGGGTACCTGCGAGCTGTACGTCACCGCACGTCATCGCTTTCTCTACTCTCCCCAGCTGCCGGTAGAGCGCAAACGCAGTCTCTGTTTTGAGAGAGAGGGAGAGAGCGATCGCTCTTTTCTACCTAAGCGAATTTCCCGATTTCGCCACACACCCTCTTGGTTAAGCACTGTTAGTGGCGATCGGTGTTTAAATCCATCCATTCACTATTTTCCGTTACATTAAAGCTCGCGCTAGGCGGAGCTTTTCCGTTCGGGTTACACCCCGCTCTTGTATGAGTGTCACGTGAGTCTCTCGGTAGACCCGTGGTTAAAGTCACAGACTCTGATGCCAGCGATCAGAGTTCGATTCCACGCTGTGCCATCGCTGGCACAACGTCCATTATTTTGGCACATCCTCTTTTGTGTTTATCCATTATTATTTCAGTTCATTACTACCATCTGGAGCTTACTGCATTTGGGTCCTAAAACCCTTTTCTTTTAGGGTTCGCCTTTTGCCATCCTGGCGAACCCGTTACAGTTATGCACCAGACTCCGGGGAATGTAGCTCCATAACTGACATACCTCTCTTTGCCAGAGCTGGGGATCAAACTAGAGTGTCTCAGTTGAGCACTCAGTAGAGCACTGCTTCTGAATGCTGAGCCCCTCAAGTTTGTTACCTGTCTCTGTTGAAGAGAGGTCTGTCAGATATGGAGTTTGATCTGTTGCCTGAAAAACTAGAAGAGTCAGATGTCCAGTTGACTAGAAAGTACTGATGTCCAGTACACTAGAAGTGTCTGATGTTCAGAAGTCTAGAAGGTACTGATGATCAGTAGACTAGAAGATACTGATGTCCAGTAGATTAGAAGGTACTGATGTCTAGTAGACTAGAAGGTACTGATGTCCAGTAGACTAGAAGTGTCTGATGTTCAGAAGTCTAGAAGGTACTGATGTTCAGTAGACTAGAAGATACTGATGTCCAGTAGATTAGAAGGTACTGATGTCTAGTAGATTAGAAGGTACTGATGTCCAGTAGACTAGAAGTGTCTGATGTTCAGAAGTCTAGAAGGTACTGATGTTCAGTAGACTACAAGATACTGACGTCCAGTAGATTAGAAGGTACTGATGCCTAGTAGACTAGAAGGGTCTGTTGTCCAGTAGACTAGAAGAGTCTGATGTTCAGAAAACTAGAAGGTATTGATGTCCAGCAGACTAAAAGATACTGATGTTCAGTAGACTAGAACGTACTGATGTCCAGTAGACTAGAAGGTACTGATGTCCAGCAGACTAGAAGGGTCTGATGTTCAGAAGACTAGAAGGCACTGATGTCCAGTAGATTAGAAGGGTGATGTCCAGAAGACTAGAAGGTACTAATGTCCAGTAGCTCAGGAGTGTAACAGTGCATCAGACAAAAGTGCCTGGTTTGCCAGGGGCAGGTTCCTGAGTGTCAGTGCTCCTCAGGGTGGCTGCTAGGTCTGTGGCTGCCATGTGAACAGGCCAGTGGCACCCCCATTTTACAATTGCAATATATCCCATGGAGTTCTAGCAATGAAAGGACAGTGGTTGTTCTGTGTATTTGCTGTTGTATGCAGTCTGGAGCTGATAAACTGCTGACTTCACTGGGTATTTAAAGTTTTGGATTTAAGCTTTTAGTCCCTGGTGAATACTTTGATGCATGATCTTTGCAGCGAACTAGAGGCAGCTAAGTGATACTGATAGGCTTGTAGTTTGAGAAGATAAATAAAAACAATAAAAACTTTCCAGTGTAGAGATGTGATTTATTTGAGTCTTTAGTGAAAGTGGTATGAAAAAGATATAATCAAATTATTCATATCTTAGGTGTGTTGTAGAGATGTGTCCAAGTATTGTCCTGGTTTATCTGTGGAATTCTATCTGCTTACTCCGCACAGTTTCTCGTTAATGTTTAATCATTGAACCTCTGTGTGTATATATATTTTTTCAAATTTTTTGCAAATCTTTAGGGAGCATTTATAATGCGAGCTAACAGTTAATGTACAAAAAGCTGATTTTTGTGAGTCAAGCTGCATGAAAGACATTCAGCTTAGATTAGAGCCATACTATTGCAAATAGTATACTGATGACACTTTTTATTTTTTATTTCTGGAGTTGTATAATCATAATTCCAAAAAGTAAAAGTCATGCCTGGATTCACTTATTTCACTCATATACCTCTCCTATTACCAAAGAGGATTCCTAGTAACATTTATTGACCAAATGTATGTAAACAATTCCAAAACCTCAGCATTTGCAAGGTGCTACAGATTTGTCATTTGTGGTATGAGCTAGACTGACCCAACATCATTTAGCAAAAGTAATTGAAAATGTTTGAACATTTGTCTAACTTAGGCACTAAACAAAAACTCTCAAAGCATTTATGCAAATAAGCCAGCAGTGTTAGAAATGTATAAGAATTGATTGTGAAACTCAAAGTGCTGATTAATTCTAGAAAGATTCCAATTATGTTTCCAATTGAGTCCATGTTTTTATTCATGAGTCAGTAGTTTGAATATTATATTGTTTCGTGGAGTTCGCACAGCCTCTTTGCAGTAGGAGCTTTGTTTATTAAATCTGAAGATTTGAGGTGAGCCATGAAAAAGTTTAACGGCCATCTAAATTAAATGTCTCAGCATTTTCCTCAAGCAGCTTGTTAATTTGAAAGCCCTATCAACTTACATCAGTGCAGTTTGCTCAAATTGTCTTGCTAGTGTGTTAGCATACTTCAACAATATGGATAGCAAGAAGGGAGGAATTACTTTCAGATTTTACCCACTATTCTGTGAGTCATATTGGAGAATGCAGAGAGCCAATTCAAAGATACTCAATATAGTTATGTTATATATATATATATATATATATATATATATATATATGTATATACTCGGAACATCAAACCAATGTAAATATTAGTCAAAGACAGCACAGGTAAACACAAAATGCTGTTTTTAGATGAAGGTGTTTATTATTAAGAGAGAAAAAAATCCAAACCTACATGGCCCTGTGTGAAAAAGTGATTGCCCCCTAAACCCAATAACTGGGTGGTTGGGCCACCCTTAGCAGCAACAACTGCAACCAAGCATTTGTGATAACTTTCAATGAGTCTTTTACAGCATTGTGGAGGAATTTTGGCCACTCATCTTTTCAGAATTGTTGTAATTCAGCCACATTGGAAAGTTTTCGAGCATGAACGGACTTTTTAAGGTCATGCCACAGCATCTCAGTAGGATTCAGGTCAGGACTTTGACTAGGCCACTCCAAAGTCTCCTCTTTTTTTTTCTTCAGCCATTCAGAGATGGACTTGCTGGTGTGTTTTGGATCATTGTCCTGCTGCAGAACCCAAGTTTGTTTCAGCTTGAGCTCACGAAGAGATGGCCGGACATTCTCCTTCAGGAGTTTTTGGAAGACAGCAGATTTCATAGTTCCATTTATCACAGCAAGTCCTGAAGCAGCAAAACAGCCTCAGACCATCACACTACCACCACCATATTTTACTGTTGGTATAATGTTCTATTTCTGAAATGCTGTGTTACTTTTACACCAGATGTAATGGGACACACATCTTCCAAAGAGTTCAACTTTTGTCTCGTCAGTCCATAGAATGTTTTCCCAAAAGTCTTGGGGATCATCAAGATGTGTTCTGGAAAAATTGAGACGAGCTTTAATGTTCTTTTTGCTCAGCAGTGGTTTTTGTCCTGGAACTCTGCCATACAGGCCATTTTTGCCCAGTCTCTTTGTTATGGTGGAGACATGAACACTGACCTTAACTGAGGCAAGTGAGGCCTGCAGTTCTTTGGATGTTATTGTGGGGTCTTTTGTGACCTCTTAGCTGAGTCGTCACTGTGCTCTTGGGGTAATTGTGGTCGGACGGCCACTCCTGGGAAGGTTCACCACTGTTCCATGTCTTTGCCATTTGTGGATAATGGCTCTCACTGTGGTTCTTTCTCAATTGTTCCTGAATTTCTTTGGATCTCGGCATGATGTGTAACTTTTAAGGATCTTTTGGTGTACTTCACTTTGTCAGGCAGGTCCTATTTAAATGATGTCCTGATTGAGAACAGGTGTGGCAATAATCAGACCTGGGTGTGGCTAGAGCCAGTGAGCTCAGGTGTGATAAACCATAGTTAAGTTATGTTTTAACAAGGGGGGGCTTTTCACACTTTTTCACACATGGCCATGTAGGTTAAATTTTTTTACCTTTAATAATAAACACTGTCATTTAAAAACTGCATTTTGTGTTTACTTGTGTTGTCTTTGACTAATATTTAAATTGGTTTGATGTTCTGAAACACTTAAGTGTGACAAACATGCAAAAAAAATGGGCAATCAGGAAGGGGCAAACACTTTTTCACACCACTGTACATATACACAGTAAGTACACTGACAACCGAGCAAACAACGAAAACCGTGACAAATTGAACTGAATTTGACGAGTTCCAAGGTGTCAAGGACCGAGATACCACTGTATTTTTATATGCCACAACAGCACCCAAACTTTATTACAGTTACGTCCTTGGGCACTTTAATGTTTGGTTCTGGGTTGGTGTCCAATGCATAGTTCCTATTAACTAGTACCAGAAGCTCTGTTACTTTGTGTCATAGAGAAGCATACATACAGTACTTGGGTCTGCTGTCTGGCATCTGTCATAGATATTGTCTCATGTAAACAGAAAAGGACTCGTACTTGAATGTGTTGGTGTTATCATACCTTTACAGGTTGACACATATTTTAGCTTTCACCCTTCTAAATGAGTAGCTGTCATGCAGGAGGGGAAATCAGGAGACAATTACATTCATTAATGTAACCATTTGATATCATGCAAACTTCCTTTATCAGCTTTTTTGACTAGACATTTTCAGCATTCATTCAGAGTGACTTAAAGCTGAGCCACAAAATGGACTTGGGTCTTAACTACTGAACTGTCCCAAAATGACTTGATGGTACACTGATACATACTTAGGACCCTATAAAATCTGTTTTATTTTTTCCGTTTTTGTATTTTATGGATTTTTTTTCACCATTCCAATTTTTAGGTTTCTATTGGTGTTCTTTAAGGAAATAATTACAATTAAACCAGTGTTTCTCAATCCTGGTATAGGAGCCCCACTGCTCTGCACGTTTTAGTGTTTTCCTTGCTCCCTACACACCTGATCCAATTACTAAGCTCATAGCATTCCTGTTACTGTGTTAAAGTGGGTGTTTTAAACAGGAAAAACTAAAATGTGAAGAGCAAGTGGGCTTCAGGACCAGGATTGAAAAACACTGAATTAAACACACAATAGCAAAATGGTACCTTTGTTCTTGGTCACCTCTCTTACTAAGACCCTTCTCCCACAATTACTTAGTTACTGGGGTGGCCTGCTCTGGGAAGAGTCCTCTTGTTCCAAACTTCTTCTATTTAAGAATTATGAAGGTCACTATGCTCCTGGGAACTTTCAGTGCAGCATAATTTTTTGTAGCCTTCTCCAAATCTGTGCCTAAACACAGCCCTGTCTCTGAGCTCTACAGGCGGTTCTTTCCTTCTCATTTGAGCTTGTTTGCTCTGATATGCATTGTTAACTGTGAGACCTTATATAGACAAGATCTTTCCAAATCATGTCCAACCAACTTAATTAACCACACATGGACTCTAATCATGGTGTGGAAACATCTCAAAGATGACAAAAAAAATGGGAGGCCTTATGTCCATGCGAAAGTTTAGTTTTTCCTTTTTAATGAAGTTTCAAAAATTTACACTTTGTCATTATGGGATATTGAATGCAGAATGCACATGTTGGACAACTTGAATTTTATTTTATTTTAGCAGAAGGCCTCAAAATAACAAAATCTGTCAAAGGATATGCAGCCTTTCCGAATGCATTGTATGAGACTGATCTTCTGATCACCAGTTATTACCGATCATGCCGACTTTTCCGTCTGTATATCTGAGATCCGTTTTTCATAGCCACCGCTGCAATTCTGTCCGTATTTCTCCGCACTATGGAAATCATTGGGCACTACATACTCAGCAAAATGGATGCAGCAGTGTTGGTTAATGTATTCATCATTCCATGCATTAACTACTGCTGCTCACTTTTAATGGTCTCCATCTCAAACCACTCAGCCAACTTCAATTTGTTCCAGTTTCAGCAGCTAGAATTCTGACATCTACAAAGTAGTTTGTACATATTACCACAGTTTATACCAGTTACTAAGGTTACCGGTTTTCTCCCATATCAAGTACAAACTTTTTCTTCTAACCTACAAAGCCCTCCATGGTCTCACTCCCACATACCTGTCAGAATTTCTTCATCCCTACAATCCCCCTATACCCTCTGATGTTCCAGCACTGGGTTACTGACAGTTCCACGTACTAGACTTTCATCTGTCGGTGGAAGGTTGTTCGTCACTATAGAACCCAAACTTTGGAACTCTCTTTCTCACTATGTGGGAGCTCATCACTGTCTTCTCTTAAATCCAAATGATAGCTTTCCTCTTTTCTGAATACTTTTGCTCCTGTCCTTCTTTTAATCTTTTTAAAATTATTTTCTCTACTCCTTAATTGTATAGCATTCTTGGCTTTGTGAAAGGCATGTATAAGCTGTATTATTATTATTATTATTATTATTACTACTACTACTACTATAAAAATTGTACAAACAATCTAGGCAGATAATAATTAAACTACTTGCAAAAGGTAGAATTTTGCAAGTGCTTAGACTTGAATACTTAGCCTGCTGTTTAATAGCTGAAGCACTGAGATGTCACTGCCATGGCTCTCATTTCAACTACTATATCAGGGATAAAGCCTGTGGGTTCCAGATAACCGTATTATACCTGGCTCTCCAATAAACTTGCACATTCATCAACGACCTCAGTGCATGATGTGTTGCTGGTTTGCAGTCAGTAATAACAGTTTCCTTTCCATTTCAGTCTGCCATCTGGTTTTGTACTTTCTTTTTCTTTTTGCTCTTTGTTTCGTTGTTATTCAAGAAGACATATTTTACCTGCAGTGTGTCGGTTTGGGTTGAGGTAGTATCAATGTTGTGTTTTTAATATCAGTAGGCGAGGAACAGTGAGGAACACTCTCCAACACTGTGAAGAGTGTTGAGGCTCTGCTGTCTTTAGAGATTGTTTATGGTTTGATGATTACTTAAGTGTACACAAATGCCATTATTTTGATTTGCTCAGCCTTACCATAGAATGCTTCAATTCTACTAATTTACATGACAGCCTGGGCAGTTTCCATGGCTGGTATAGAATGTTATAGAATTTCTATTTCATACAGTATTGACAGTATTTGAAATGGGAAGTGTTATGTGTTTTGTGCAGGTTCAGTGCCGGGTGGTCTGGCTGGAGCAAAGACTATATCAAGAGGAATTAAGCCAAAAATGAACAGCAGCAGACGTGCACGCAGACAGCTAAGCCATGATGAGATCTTCAACATTGAGGTGCTTCTGGGAGTGGACTGCTCAGTGGTGCAGTTTCATGGCCGAGAGCATATTCAGAAATATCTGCTCACGCTTATGAACATTGTAAGTCCCTAGACCTTCTAATGTCTTTTTCCAGCTTTGAATTTGACCCAGGATAGTGTTAAATGCTTTCTCAAATCCATTTTACACCTGTTTTTCTGGACATCTACAAGATTTTACCAGTCACTGATGGCCAAGTTGTAAAAGTAGCTAAACTACCATCAGATGTGTTGAATGAAGTAAGAGATGTTGCAGTGCAAGAAGTTGACAGTTATGCAGATAAACTGTAAAAATATTAATTTAGTAAGATAAAAATTTTATTACGTTGTCACAAGACGGGTCGAGGCTGATGTGAAAGTCAAGTCCGAGTTTATTAAATCCAAAGAGCTGTCAGGTAGTCAAGCAGTGTCGAGGCCGGGTAGTCAGTTCAGAAAATCCAGCAAACAAGACCAATACGAAAACCAAAGCGGAACACAACAAAACGCTCATAAATGTACTGCATGGCAAATAAAAGACTTCACAACAAGTGACAAATAAACATGGCTTAAATAGACGGCAGAGAGTCATGTGAACAACCAATAATTAGTACTTGGGTGAGAGCGACCTCTGCAGGTGTGGAGGGGAACCAGCAGCCTCAGGTGTAACCTATGAACTCAGTTGGTGCAGCACATACTTTTATAATTATATATAATTTCATTTTCCATTCCTGAAAATGGCTAAATCTGCATATGGCTGTCTTAATAAAACCAAGTATTTACTGGTAAAAGCCCAGATTTTTTGGTCAAAGGTATGGGAACTACAGAACCTATCCTCAGTGAACACAGACCTATAAGCATACCCTTGACTGGACATTAGACCATCTCATGGCTAGCAGGGTTTATGATTGTAGTGCTGTGGGATGATCCCCTGTGCAACATCCCCTCTCTCAAACACAGCTAATCGTATCTGCATGTGATGCCTGACTCAGCTGGAAGGCACCACCAGAACACAACATCTAGGACTAGGACACCACCGGATTGCTACTATGTGCAGTAGCCTACTCCTACATGAATGCTTACCACAGTACCCACAGAATCACAAAATTCACATGGAATGTATTTGATAAATCATGGAACATATTTTGTAAAATACATTTAATCATTTTTAGAGAAATCTGATCATTCACTGTTTATTAGGGAGTGAAATATAAGGCAAGGTAAATTAGTACATACAATGTCTATTAATTATGCAGCTTCAAGCAAATATTCACACACACTTTATGCTGAAACTCATGTATTCAAATCATGTAATGTTTATTGTCATGTGTATTCAGACTACAGACCCATTAAAAATATAATGTAATTCTTATACTTGGGCATGCACGCTCATACACACAATAGTTGTAAACACTATACATATACACGATGCAGAAGGAACTTTTTAGGCAAATTAGTAACAATAGCTACAAGAACCAAAGTCAAACAACAAATAGGACAGTACAATTTACTTGTCAGTTTGAGCAGGAAATAAAAGCCATAAATAAAGAGCGAAATTAGAACGCGGGGAAAATAGATATTATAACTAGAGAATGTTCCATAGTATAATGTAAGCAATATTTAAAATATGGCATATTTTAAATGTCTACACAGTAGAGCACTTCATTATCTGCACATTGCTAGTATCAGGTTGGACCCCCTTTTAGCTTCATAACTGCATTAATTCCTAACAAGTTGTTGGGAGCATTGCTCAGAAATTTTGGGGGGCACAAAATGTGGGGCAAAAAAGTATTTAGTCAGTCTGTTTATTTAGTCAGATTGTGCAAGTTCTCCTACTTAGAAAGATGACGGAGGTCTGTAATTTTCACCATAGGTACACTTCAACTATGAGAGACAAAATGAGAAAAAAAAATCACATTGTAGGATTTTTAAAGAATTTAATTGTAAATCATGGTGAAAAATAAGTATTTGGTCACCCACAAACAAGCAAGATTTCTGGCTCTCACAGACCTGTAACTTCTTCTTTAAAAAGCTTTTCTGTCCTCCACTGGTTACCTGTATTAATGGCACCTGTTTGACCTCGTTATCTGTATAAAAGACACCTGTCCACAGCCTCAAACAGTCGGACTCCAAACTCAACCATGGCTAAGACCAAGGAGCTGTTGAAGGACACCAGGAAGAAAGTTGTAGACTGTACACCATACCTACTGTGAAGCATGGGGGTGGAAACATCATGCTTTGGGGCTGTTTTTCTGCAGGGGACAGGACAACTGATCCGTGTTAAGGGAAGAATGAACGGGGCCATGTATCGTGTGATTTTAAGCCAAAACCTCCTTCCATCAGTGAGAGCACTGAAGATGGAACGTGGCTGGGTCTTCCAGCATGACAATGATCCCAAACACACCGCACGGGCAACGAAGGAGTGGCTCCGTAAAAAGCATTTCAAGGTCCTGGAGTGGCCTAGCCAGTCTCCAGACCTCAGCCCCATAGAAAATGTGTGGAGGGAGTTGAAAGTTCATGTTGCCCAGCAACACCCCCAAAACATCTCTGCTCTAGATGGGATCTACATGGAGGAATGGGCCAAAATACCAGCTACAGTGTGTGCAAACCTAGTGAAGAACGTTTGTCATTGCCAACAAAGGTTATGTTACAAAGTATTGAGTTGAACTTTTGCTATTGACCAAATACTTATTTTCCACCATGACTTTTAAATTCTTTAAAAATCCTGCAATGTGATTTCCTGGATTTCTTCTTCTCATTTTGTCTCTCATATTTGAAGTGTACCTATGATGAAAATTACAGACCTTTCTCATCTTTCTAATTAGGAGAACTTGCACAATCAGTGGCTGACTAAATACTTTTTTGCCCCACTGTATATTGACAAGATAGCATATTACAGTTGCTACGGATTTGTCGGCTGCACATCCATGATGAAAATCTCTCATTCCATCACAAATTCTAACTCTACCATCGGAATGTCGCATCAGAAATCAAGGTTCTTCTATTGTCCAATTTTGGCGAGCCTGAGTGAATTGTAGGCTCAGTTACCTGTTTTTAGCTGACAGTAGTGGCACCCGGTGTGGTCCGCTGCTGCTGTAGCCCATCTGCTTAAAGGTTGGATGTGTTGTGAATTCAGAGATCCTCTTCTGCAGACCTTGGTTGTGGTTATTTGAGTTACTGTTGCCTTTCTATCAGCTCAAACCAGTCTTGCCATCCTCCTCTGGCATCATTAAGGCATTTTTGCCCAGAGCACTCACTGGATATTGTCTAACAGAAAATATTCTGGGATAAAGTTGTGGAAAGACACAAGTTAGGAGAAGGACACAAAAATATTTGAGAGGCTTTAACTATCCCTTGGCCTGTCCCTCCAAAGTCCACTGATCTCTTGGTGTCCTTATGTTGGAGATCAGTTTATGCAGGTGACAACAATCTCACAAGCTTTACAGAAAGCTGGCCTATATGGCAGGGTGGCAAGAATGAAGCTTCTGAAAAAGTCTCGTTTGCACTTTGCTTGGAAGATTCTGATGCCATGTGACAAAAGATATAACTGTACTCGTATGTAACTGCAGCAGATTATGGAATTTTGTATTTTAGAAATGTGTTCCTTATTAAGTACGGAATATGTTTGAAACTATAATAGATATCATATATATTTGATACTAGAATTTTTATATCTGTGTTGTTATAACAGATATCAATATCAGAGTGTATAATGAAGTTTGTTGGCAACCCTAAAAACTTGATTAAACACGTTACAGGTCTTCAGTCAAAATACAGACAGAAGGTAGCAGAATGCTGTATCTAGACGTTTGCGATCCACAGTCCTGTTTCTAAAGAATTGATCTGTGGGCAAGACAGGGCTTGTATTCCACTATCTATGCATTTATTTAACTAGGTAACAATTTTCCCAGACACTGTCTTCCGTTATTGAGGGGATACTTCTTTGACATATTGTTGTAGCTAATTCATTCCTGGCAGTGTTCCTTGTGAGGAGCAGAAAGGTGAAAAATTACAAAAATGACATTTGGTCCTTAAAATGATGTATAGCTTTGACCTACACACACAAACAGAGAGAGCCTTTGTTAAGGTATGTTAGGTCCACTGACACACAATGTTTACTGTAGCTAAATAATGCTACACCTAAACCCAACTCTAACCTTAACATCACTAACCAAAAGGAGAACTTTTGGCTCCTTTAGTTTTTCAAATACAAAGCTATAGCTTTTCCTGAAAAAAAAGTGAGGACCTGGAGAACTGTCTCCATAAGGTAGAAAATATCCAATGTTCCAATCCTTCAGGCAACATATAGTCCTCGCAAGTATACCAAATACCTGGTGTCTTTTGCTCTCACTCTTTCTCTCACACACACACACGTGTGAGAAATTAAAAGCTTGTATTTTTATTGTTGTTGAATAAGTTCATAAAAGTTGACAAACAACGAATACATTTGTTTCTGGAAGCTGTTTCTGTAGCTTAGCATTTTTTTGGAAGAGGAATAATGGTTTGGGGTTGTTTTGATGGTTTGCACAGGAAGGGAAATATTAATGCCACAGCATACGATGACATTCTAAAAATGTGTGCTTCCATCTTCTTTGCAATTGTTGAAACACTCTGTCCTGCTTCAGGATTATAACAGGCCCGTTTACAAGGTGAAGAGAAATGCTTTGCTGAGTTTCTTCACAGTCCTGTTCCATGTTCTACTGGATAACCTTTCCAAAAGGGTATAGGTTGTTATAGCAGCACCGAGGTGGTGTTAATGGTTTTGGATGAGATGTTCAGGTGTCCACAAATGTTTGCCCATATATCGTATGCTACATCATGCTTGTCAGTTACTCACAATTCAGTTCAGCTCAATTCAAACTGGCCAACCATAAAGAGCAAGAACACAATTTGACATGGACCAAGACCATTCCTCCTTTAGTAGTTGATAGATTTAGACCATGGTAAGGGTTGCATGACTAGAAAATTTTACTAGTCGGCTAGTCATTAAAAACACTAGTCGACTAGTTGTGTTTTCCATAGCTAAAGCAAAAACAAACTCGGGAGCTCCATTTTCTTTTTCTTTTTTTAGCGCAGTTCAATGCTGATTCACAGCAAAGAATGCATCAATAAAAATACACAGTCTCTGAATTAAAATTCCAGCTTCAGTGCTTCGTTAGGCTACATTTTTAAAGACGACGATAAATAAATTTGCTAAATAATACAACAGTGCAGTGCTTAATTTGAGCTAGATCCTGCCAGGACAAGATTGGCTACCTCTCATATTTGGAGCACATCTCCAACTCCAACACCTCTGCTTTTTTATACCGTATTTTTCGGACCATAAGGCGCACTTAAAATCCTTTAATTTTCTCAAAAATCGACATTGCGCCTTTAAATGCGGTGCGTCTAATGTATGAATTAATTCTGGTTGTGCTTTCTGACCTAGAACCGATTGTAGATGGTACACGGCGCTCATAAATCTGTCAAAATGTTTTAGCACGGCCTTGGTAAGTTACGAAGCTTACGGCAACCGTAGTGCGCAGCATCGCGGAGTAATACGGTATGTGCTTCAGCATTAGGGTACGTGCATTCATTCATTTATTTTCGAAGCGGGTTTCAAACACAACGCTATCAGTCACGCAGTACAACATGGGCATAGAGCAGCTGCGAGAAAATTCAACATTAACGAATTAATGGTACGGAAGTGGAGGAAGCAAGAAGACCAAACTGAGCTTCTGACGGAACTTAAGAGTTTAGGTAGGTAAAGACCAAACTGAGCTTCTGACGGAACTTAAGAGTTTTGTTTCATTTCATGCGTCTTATAACCCGGTGCGCTTTATGTATGAAAATAGATCCGTTAGAAGTCGATCATTGATATCGCGCCTAATAACCCGGTGCGCTTTATGGTCCGGAAAATACGGTATATAAAATAAAATGAAAGTAAGCAGCATTAATAAACAAATTTTAATTAAGTTATTTAAAAAAAGTTATTTGTGTGTAACCTCCTTTCCAAACATCGAGATGGCTCATTTTCTTTGATAGTAATTAAATCATCATGCCTCAGAGGGAGGTGTGGCGAGGTTTGGAATTGCCGAAAAAAGACAACTGATATTTAAGACAATGTAAAGTTTTTTCCGTTTTATAGATATGCTATTTTAAAGGCTATTGTATTACGTGTTGCACTATGAGCACTGTTGTGTTTATACGTTCTATGACCTTTTTATTCAATGTCCACTTGCCGGATGGCACGCTTGGTGTTCCCTTACCGGATGTTTTACAAATTAAGCACTGCAGTCCAGGTTACTGTAAAACTGGACTCAGCTTCTCTGAAGTATTTCCAGACTACCGAAGTTTGATTAGCCCAGTGTTTTGAAGGAGAGCTGCTTTCTTTACTATCTTCCAGCATCCTTGGTACTGTTTTTTTCTCCTTCTCTTACTAGTCTACCTCAGCATCCCATTGTGCCTAGTGGATGTCGTAGTCGACTAGTCTATGCAACCCCTAGACCATGGTAAGAAGCTGATATTAAAATTAACGAGGACTGTAAATCTGAATTTGCTACATTTATAGACTCCTGTTCATTTCCATATTCCCTCAGTGCACGGTACTGTCAGCCCACCCTTGCTAAGCTTGCTGCTTGCACTGCCGTTCTGTTGCTTAGCAGAAGACGAGCACCAGTGGAAGCCCTTGTTGCATTATTAATTGAATCTTAACGATTTTCTGGGACTTTAGCCTTCTGTTTGTCAATGACCTGCCTGCTTGGTGGCACGCTGGGAGCTGGACTAATAGAGCACTGCTAGGGTAGGCCAGAAACAGCAACACATTAATGAGGGGCCTCTGCTCTAGTTGTTAATATTGTGTTGTGTGTGTGTGTGTGTGTGTGTGTGTGTAATGTTTATCCCCCCAAGGATAGAAAGATCGGACGTTTTTTCCCTTAGGGACATGTTGCTGGTTGCGATGGGGAAAACAGTTTTTTTTACAGAAACTGCAGTTTTCTTTTGAAAAACCAAAACCAGAGTCAAAAGATCTAGATTAGGTTAAGGTTAGGGTTAGGTGTAGCATTAATTAGCTACAGCAATCATTATGTCAGTGGAAAGTGTGTGTGTGTGTGTGTGTGTGTGTGTGTGTGTGTGTGTGTGTGCAAAAATTAATGAAACCTGTGTGTGTCAGACAACATGAAAAACAACTAGAGGAAAAATCAGCAGTAAAGATACTGGGCGTTAAACGTTACTGATTGTTGGTTATGTTGGTATAAGAGGGATGATCAGGCTGCAATGTATGGCCCTACAATCCATCCAGTGGTTAGGAGTGATTTCTCATAACTGTCTCTTCTCATTCTCAAGGTTGCCAGGCAACTTTAATTACTTTTTAAAGGTGTTCAAAGTGAAGACAAACGGTTATCCTCTTTTTATACAGTGGTGCTTGAAAGTTTGGGAACCCTTTAGAATTTTCCATATTTCTGCATAAATATGACCTAAAACATCATCAGATTTTCACACAAGTCCTAAAAGTAGATGAAGAGACCCCAGTAAAACAAATGAGACAAACATATTATACTTGGTCATTTTTTTTATTGAGGAAAGTGATCCAAAATGACATTTTAGTGAGAGGCAAAAATATGTGAACCTCTAGGATTAGCAGTTAATTTGAAGGTGAAATTAGAGTCAGGTGTTTTAAATCAATGAGATGACAATCAGGTGTGAGTGGGCATCCTGTTTTATTTAAAGAACAAGGATCTAACAAAATCTGCTATTCACAATACATGTTTGTGGAATTGTATCATGGAACGAACAAAGGAGATTTCTGAGGACCTCAGAAAAAGAGTTGTTGATGCTCATCAGGCTGGAAAAGGTTACAAAACCATCTCTAAAGAGTTTGGACTCCACCAATCCACAGTCAGACAGATTGTGTACAAATGGAGGAAATTCAAGACCACTGTTACCCTCCCCAGGAGTGGTCGACCAACAAAGATCACACCAAGAGCAAGGCTTGTGATAGTTGACGAGGTCAGAAAGGACCCCAGGGTAACATCTAAGCAACTGAAGGCCTCTCTCACATTGGCTAATGTTAATGTTCATGAGTCCACCATCAGAAGAACACTGAACAACAATGGTGTGCATGGCAGGGTTTTAAGGAAAAAGCCACTGCTCTCCAAAAAGAACATTGCTGCTCGTCTACAGTTTGTTAAAGATCACGTGGACGAGCCAGAAGGCTATTGGGAGAATGTTCTGTGGATGGATGAGACCAAAATAGAACATTTTGGTTTAAAATCACCGCTGTAATCATACTTTAGATCTAATATTAACATTTGGTATCAATATAGATAACCTTGATGTTTTCCCGCAAAGTGATTCGATTTCAGATCACTATCTTTTAGTATTTGAGCTATCTCTAATAAATAAAATCCTTCTGCCTCGTTATCACACCAAGCGCACTATCACATCTGCTACTCCAGCTGCGTTTATTAAA